>JAGSMR010000002.1:1980000-2102500 GCA_029286605.1 Sericinus montela
GTATGTATGAATGTATGAATGTATGTATGTATGAATGTATGTATGTATGTATGTATGACAACTGGATAGTCTTCTCGACTGATAAGGAGGGTTTCGGAGTCCTCGGAATGTGTAAATCGAACTCCTATTCATGAACAAATGTCCCATGTTTTGAAGCTAAAACAAATACAAGAAACCTGTTTTTGTTTTACTTGAGTTTTTGTTGTACAAACAAACACCTTTTTTTCCTCTCAATTAGGTACTTATGGGTGCGGACACTCGTACAAAGTACAAAGTAGTTGGGTAATTTTTGTTAAATAAAGATAAAAGTAAAGTAAAGTAAAATATACATTTTTGTACACCAAGAAACGTATTACATTATTTAAACATATAAAGGGGCATTGGTACGACAGGGATCTCTTCCAGGCAACCTTAGGAGATATAAAAGGCGGCATTTAATGTATGTTAAAAAAAACTTATATTTTAATATATGTTACGGGCTCCTCCCGTCAGGAGAGGGTGAGCATAATCGCCACGCTTGAAAAGCAGATTAGTAATTGCAGTACCAGACACCTTGCACCTCTGACACTTCTGCTTATCACCGGTCCGGTTAATTTGTTATGGAATTTTTCGTAATAATTGTCATGCCCTCTGCCGGTTGCTATTGCTATATTCAAAGCTTTCCAAGCCATAATATACATTTAAAATGTACTAAATAATAATAATATTGTCATAGTGTTCGTAGATACGCCGTTTTCGTATACCAACCCTACAACGTCTACGAGAAATGTTTTTAAAGTTAACAAAATAACTTTTTCATTTCCTGTTCCACCACTTGCGCTAACTGTGTTGAGACGACGACTGGCGGAGATTGATTTTATGTAGAATGCAAAAAGGATGCGTAATAATCATAACATCCTAAAACATTCTAAAATATCAGAAAAAACTCTAAAATCATTACAGCTAAAGACTAGTAAGTTGACTTGCTCTTTAAAAAAATATGAAAATAATCATTAAAAATATTTAATAAATAATAATAATAAATATCTTCACTTCCCATTCCCAATTCCCAATGTGGGGTAGATAGAGGTCTAAACAATTAAATCCTTTCGAGCCACCTTCCACCTGTGATATTTCGAGACAAAAAATACTACGCAATTCCAATAAGGTTTGCGTACATTAAACGCATAGGCACGTACGTCGTACGGTAAGTCACTGTATGCCATACAATCACACATATACAAGTACCGTAAGCGAACTGGAATTACCCACATGCTCCACCACAAACGACTAATTGCCTACCGTCCGCGATCTATCCGCCTCCAGTCTAATTTAGATTTTCACAACAAATTATCGACTGCCGGGAAACCGTATAATTTAACCGCGCCGATTCGATTTTTGTCATTTGCATTTAGAGGGCTTTGATAAACATATGGCCCAGTACGAATACGTATTAGGGTGTATACTTAAGTGCTTCAAAGTAGGTAAATTTTAAGAGAACGTTTATACAAATAATGTACGTAAAATGCATATTATCATGGCATAATTATGATTAAAACGTACAATATAATACTCATAGAACTTTATATTTACGGATCAAAGAAAAGAGAAGAACTGTGTGAAGATGAACACGAATGTAGTTTGTCACTTCGCCCGAACCTTTTTCTTATACTTAATGTGTTTTTCGAATATCGTAATCAGCTACAGCCTACTTTCCATAAACAAATGGCTCGCACTGCTGACACATATATGGTTCGTTCGACACGTGTAAGTCTAATATTTGCCTCCATTACAAGGTTTCGTCCTTTATTTGCATATATACATATATATAATATTGCTTAGTCACTGACCACATTGCCATTAAAAACCGTTAAGGACGTTACATAGCCGTATTGCGAATAATGTTTATTTGAGCCTTTCTAATAAAGAATTCTATGAATATGGTCATCACTTTTATGCGGCTAGTGTGATATGTCAGCTATACATATCGTCACATTTTAAAAATTAAATAAACATTTACCCTTAAAAGGTGTCAGCACTTTCCTAAAAGACGCCGTTTTAAGCTCATTTAATTTTGACGGCTTATGTGACGTGCTTAAACACTTCCTAATGAAGTGATAATGTTTATTCGAAAACGAAATTGTCAAGTAAAACCCATTTGAAGATAAAAATATAACATTAACTTCATATAATGCGTTTAGGTGACATTCCTTAAAAACTTGAAATTAGTAGTTATCCTTTTTGTGTAAGGAGCTGAAGATAAAATTTTTTAGTTATATTAGTCTTATCACATATTGAAACAAGTAACCGTTTTAGCTCAGGTAATAGTAAATGTATATGTACTAAAATAGTACTAATAAATAGTACTATGAAGTAGCATGGAAGTTTTTGCCACATTTCTGCAAGTTTTTACGAGTTTTCCGTGACACTAGTTTCAAAACAGTTAGTGCTATATGCTTTTGAGAGAAAATATGAAGTTATTACTCATTTAATAGTAGATATTATAGCTAACTTTAGTTACAAACTATCCACTTAATTTCGCTTCATTGCCATACCACATTTAACAATTTAATTTTTACATAAATAATAAATACGTAAAGTTGATGGATGCAGGTGGCAGGGGACCTTTCTTTGTGGAAACCTTTGGGGGAAGCCTATACTCAGCAGTGGGACTCTTGATAGGTCTTAAAGACGAAAAAGAATAAAATAAATAGATGTGGGGAACCGAAAATAATATTTAAGTAGAAAGGTAATATGATATATATTTTCTGATAACAATAAGCAGTAGTTAAGAAATATAGTTTCTTAGAAATGTGTATGTCATGTTTGACAATTTTTTTTAGTGTTTGTAGTATTAGAGGCCATATAAAAAAGAAAGAATTTGTGCATTTTGTGGATATTTACCGATGAATTAAATTAAAAACATACACTTCAAAATGTAGGTAGATAAATAAAGAATTATCGGCAAGAGAAAATTAATCCCATTCCAACCAGATCACGACGAAACTTTAAAGAAACTTTAGAGAAACTTTAAATTCCACGTCGCGTTTATTCAAACTGCGCAATCTAATTTGGAAATGTCGACTGTACTCAGCGTGAAATTTTTATATCTTTATATATCTATATATGTTATCACTTTTAGTTGATGATATTTTCATTATTGTTGTTACTACAACATCATCATCATCCATATACAACATCATCCATTAATAATAATGAGGTAAAAAAAATCAAATATTTAAATTATTAAAACTAAAACTAAGTACGCATTTTGTTATGATTATAAATATGTGTGTGTGTAAGTGTGTGTTTACGTTTAGATATGTATCTTATTTTAATGTTTGTTTAGTGCTAAGCTTATTTGTTTTAAAGCTGTTTTATGAGATATATATAAAAGATATAAATAATATAAGAATTCACGACAGCCGAGTGGATGGGTGGTCGAAATTTTGAGTCGAGAGACCCGAGTTCGATCCCCAAGTGGCAGGCTTGTACCAATGGGTTTTTTCAAAAACCTATGTACGATGCACATCGTTGGCTTGGACATAAAGACGGCGACAGGCTCACCACCTGTCACGTTGTCCCGAAAATATCTTCGGTGGGAGGTGGGTCGAAACGACTTAATTGTCTAGACCTCTGTCTACACGGGGTATTGGAAATTGCGTGAAGATATTTATTTATTTATTTTATTTTATATAAATAATATGATTTATAAGATACATAAATATTTAAAAGATTTAATGTATTTAATCAAATTGTGTAAAAAATATGGCAGAAGAAAGAAAACAAGCTTAAATAGATAATCTCCTGAATATGCCTTGATTAAATGTCGGACTAAAATAATACCAGCACAGAGTTTATTTGAAAATCTTAAGGATATACTGACTAACTAAATCTACTTAAACAGAAATTTGCATGTCAGAATACAATAATGTAAGAATCTTAATAAAACCATATTTAACGACCTCGTCTGATTGTCAAATCAATAAAAACCGCCTCAGTAGTGAGCTTTAAAACTTTCTCGATGTACTTTAAACGATCCTTATCAGAGACAAATGTTATACTATTAACTAGATAGTGCTTTAACAGCTCGAGACGATGTCACAATCGATTCTCTCACTTTTATTTACGTCTGCAAACGGCTACATCGTTAGCGAGGTCATTAACTTTGCGAACAAAATATTTAAATACCCTCCCTGTTTAAACAATAATTATAATGTTCAACATTGACGATAGCATTTATTATACATGACATTCAGAATGAAGATGGTTGTATCTTATATCAATAAATCGACCATGTGCCTAACATGGTCGATTCCTGTTTTCCTAAAACATCGTTGAAACCGGGGGACGGAGCTAACATAGACTTAAACTTCTCAGGTCATCGGACGCGTAAGATTTTTACTTGCAATAACAGTTGTCCCACGTTTCATTTGAGCTGATCCGTTGTTTCGGCACGGTTACTTGTGACGCAGTCAAGGGCGACTAGCGCGACTGAAATGGTAAGGTGACAACTATGAGTGCCGGAGAAGAAATCTTCAACTAAGGTTTTCATTATTTGGTTACGGTTGGCACAAACTAAATTTTCCTAAATTTACTCAGGCCATTTTTTTTTAAATTGCTTCTTGCATTAATTTAGGAAAAATAAAAGATACTCTGATATAAAACATACTAGTTAGTTTTAAATTTATGAATAACGTTGCTACCTGTGCTTTCAAAGAAATTATTTATTTATTTATATATTCTTTTATATACCACAATTTAAGAAAAAGAACACAATGACAAGGAACAACAAAATGGTACAAAAGGCGGTCTTATTAATAAAAAGCAATTTCTTGCAGACAACCTTGCTATACCAAAGCAGATATAGAAGTAATAAAGAAAAGAAAAGAAAAGAGGGGTTTAATTATGTTAAACTTAATATGTTAAAACCTATATTAGTTTAAAACTAATGATTTCTAGTATTTACGCGAATACTACACATTTAAAATAAAACGATTTTCGGATTTTCGGAGCAACCGCAGTCCCCCCGTGACCACGGTTGCTGTAAAGCATCCGAAACGTCGGGAAATAAAAATAGTATAAAAACCTATTTAAAAACGCGATAAAATCCGAAAATCGTTTTATTTTAAATAGTTTAAAACTATATTTAGCTGGTTTCGCTTTTAGCTATAAAAAAGCTTACCTACCTGACCACAAAGTGACCAACTTCGTATTTAAAAATACTAATAAAACAAAACTTTTTATATAAAAAACAGACGTCGATAGACAAGACAGTAACCAGACGTTTACCGCTTACCAAGCAATTACGTAAAATCCTCCTTATGGAAATGCTTATTAACACAATTCCTAATCTAGATAATTACTAAAAAAATCAAGTCTAACCTACTTAAGCAACAGCACTCCTTTCCATCTTTTGCCTACAATGATTTAAAACCCTCTTTACACCACTTCCAATAATCACTTACAGCAGCAGTCGACTCCATATTATCATCAATCTAATATGTTTTGGTAAAAATAAGACAAATTTCAATAAGCAATACCTATTTAAAAGCTATAGAAAATTAATTCGTCAATCAGCAAATATGAAAAGATTTCACCTCCTCAATATTATAAATAAACACATGACAAGAAGATCGGAAACTTCGATTATATACCCCTAACTGAGTTAATAGCAATGATTAGCTTCATATCCGACGTAACTAACGCAAGCGTGCCAAACTTAATTGATGGATTCCGATAGCCCATTGACGGGCGTCGTATATCTCGGACACGCGCTGCAGATAGAACACGTAACATGAGCGTAGGGTTACTGGAACTGTGCATTTCGTCACGATATAAACTGTAATCAACTAATAACCTACGACCTTTTCATAAATCTACTGGAAACTTAAGACTGTCACTAACGAATAAATGTACGTATTTATTATAAAGGTTAACAGAGAAGTGTTGCTGTCTTTACGATGACCTCCCGTAAACGGGTGACGTGGACGCCATGTTTTATGGTGTAGTCAGCTCGGAGATCCCGGGTTTGATCCCGGTCGATGGGGAAATCACTATTTCAAAATTTTTTTAAGGTCTTGGTATTTGTGATACTTTTTAAATTCTAATACTTTGTGATCAGAGCAATGAATGTGATGTTATCCTTATGTATATATGTTATTATTAGTAGGGTGTATTTAATATTATTAGTAGGGTGAGAAACGACCTAACAGTTCACCTGCAGTAGCTTTAGTAGATGTTAACTAACAGTTACTACTTACTGCAGGCTTATTGACTGCATACATATGCAGTCAATAATCTTCTTTTGATAATTTGTATGTACAAATTATCAAAAGAAGATTACAGACGCACTTTCATTCATGACGATTAAGACTTAATGCCTCTTTGTCCAGGGTCTAGGAGTGCATTGTCTAGGCAGCAATATGAGAAATTACGTGAAGATAAAAAAAGTACCTGGGTGAACAAATTTTTAAGGCACCTATTTCACAATTCAGAATATTCTTGATTGTATCTGACACATATATTAGTCGGTAGAATACAATGTCACTCTTGCACGTTCATTCCTAAGCCCGACCTAACCAAAAACCAATATTTGACAACCCTAATCGTAACCCGCTTCTGGTTTATAACAAGAGACACACATACATATATTACTATAGCAAACAATGTGCGCATTCGGTATCGTCCACACGCGACATTGCTTTAGAATACTAATGGAAAGGACAATAAAACTTATCTATAAACGCATTATTTGCCAACCTTCTAACTGCGTCTATCTCTTTGGGTTCCCATCGTGCATAATAATGACTAGGAGTGCGAAGAAGTATTCCATAAAATATAACATAAGCTTACTATGAATATTTGTACAAAATATCATATGATGATGTTTGTATGATATACTGTGGGATTGTATACAACTTGTTGTTAACAGTTTACATATATTTGTACTGCATGTGCAAACACACGGACACTCATACAGGTACATATGCACTCCCACTTCTTATGTGCAACGCACAAACACGCACGTATTCGTTTCACCATATCTCATTTAAAATATCAACACGTGTATGATATTATTATATGTGTATATAACACATGCAAAACAGGATCACGCACTGACGCCTCCTTTAAATGGCGTATCTTAAAGAGGTATAGAGTAAGTTTGCTGATGACGCACCGGTATGAATCGCGTCAACTCAACCGCGTACCGTGTTCCCCTTCTACTCTGTGACCAGCACGATTTTATTCTATTAAAAGTTTCCAATTACTCATGCGCTTAAAGCGCATGAGTAATTTATAGAATTTCGTCGAGTCGCTTTTTAATTGCGTAAGAGTAAGATCTGATACGAGTAAAATAGCTAACTACATTTATACATATATACTACACTATTTCTTATTACAACATTTATTATAATATTCCAACATAAATCATACAAAACTTTGAAATAGTTACTGTAGCCCACGATCTCAAATAAAAGTAGCTAAGTAACTACATAAAAACGTTGTATATAATAACAATATAGAATACATTCAGCACAGGCTTCGGGTTATTATTGACAATACCATAAAATCTTTTTCAACGTTTATTAAGCCTTCAAATCCCAGCCGAGCTTGGCTGAAACTAACGTTTAGCACAAACGTCACGTCCCGACGCGAAGTTTAGACGCAAAAATACTACAAAGGCGCTGCCAGCGGCTGATACAACAATCTCGTAGCGGGGATGTTCTAGGCTTTAATATTAGCCATTTTACCATATCATAAGTAAAAAAAATATTTGGTACAACTTAATAAAAGACTATTTATTTAAGAATGTTATGTCTTAATATAGCTATAATTTAAATTTTTACTTTAATATTAATTATTTCAATTTTTATTTACTATGGGAATAAAAGCGGACTCTCCTACTACGAGCATAATTTTGCACAAAAGGGGAATCCAATTTTTACATCTAACATGTATGCAAATGTTAAAGAAAATAAATATTATTATTATTATTACAACTGCATAGTGAATGCTTGATATATTTATTAGAATAATATAAACCCTATTACCTCGTTGATAGTGACCCTTCAAAGATAAAGGTGACGCATTCAAAACCCGCTATAGCCAAAAAGTCCCAAATTGTTTGTAATATCCCAAATAGTATTTGGTGATAGCTGTGTAAAAAGGACTTAATTGTCTAATCCCCAGTATCGTGTATGCATGAAGATTTTTTTTTATAAAACATAGCAGAAACTGTAATGACCGACGTATTAAAAAAATAACAGTTTCATTTTATCTGTGATTAATATCGCCTCATTATTCAATCCCGCCTTAGTAGTGTAGCGCTCATTGCAAATTACATGTCCGCCGATCCCAGCATCCCGTAGGAAATCTCTAAATCCCAAGATTTTTACGTCACCCGTCCGATCTAATACGTGGATAATGGCATCGTCGGTGTTATCGGTAACCTTATAATTGTATTTTTACGAGAATTCCTCCGTCGCTATTTCCTTGCCTTTGTTCCCTAAATGCGGCCAAGTTTGTCTTAAAGCCGAGATTATGGTATAATGGATGGGATTTTAAAGCGCTATTACCTCTTTACGTTACAAAAGAATATTACATAAGGAACAATTTATATTTATACCAACATAATCGTCCAATTTTGCTGCATCTGTACAAGGATCACAAATAACTTGTTTGCAGTAATCAAATTCTACTAAGCGTTATATCGGATATGGCATTTAAAGCGACATGGGAGTTGTTTTTTTTTAGATTATAACATATCATTCGATTACAAAAAGTTATAAATGCAAGGCATAAATTTAAATTCTTCTCTTAAACACTATAGCCGACAGGTTGGGTGATCGGAATTCAAATCAAAGAAACCTAAGTTCAATCCTCAAGCAAGATTTGATTATATTAACAGTTGGTTACAACTCAAAACATTGATAAAATATATTGCGTGTCTCTTGACATTAGCAATGAATTACGAAATACGATTAGTGCCGACTTGGATTCCAAATTAGTCATTGAGTAGTTATCGATAGCACCGACTTGCTTATAAGAAGCACGAAATATTCGAAGACTTAGCAGTAAGTTAACTATAACTGCGACGCCTTACGTAACCACAAACCAACGAACCAACAGATTCACAACTTTCTCGTCGGGTATTCTGCTATTTCCTTTTACATTGCAAGAAATTATGGTGCGGAATTGAATTGAGAAAATATAAAAAAACTTCTTTAGATAAAGTAGGAAAAAATTAAAACGAAATATAATTCTAACAATATATGAGATTCATTTTTTAATAAATGATATAATAAATAAATCTCTTCACGCCATTCCCAATACAGGGGTAGATAGAGGTTTAGATAATTAAGTCCTTTCGATCCACCTTCCACCGAAGGCATTTTTGGGACAACGTGAAACATAGTGAGCCCTTTGCCGAGTTTATGTCCAAACCAACGACGTACGTCGTTTGTTTGAACACAAACCATTGTTACGAGCCTTGGGGATCAAACGCGGGTCTCTTGAATCGAATTCCGATCACCCAACCACTGGGCTATCGTGGCTGTTTTTTTAATGGCTTCTAATTTATGTTGACCCGATCGATTAATGAACGACGAAAAATCCAAGTAGCGTTTGCAATTCACTATAATTTCATTTCTTATAAAACACACTTCTTTTTAATCACGTAACGGGCTTTAGTAAATCTCATAACAAATTCAATATCTTATAAGAAATTGGTTAATAACTTGCACTCAGAATACCTAAAGGCATCTAACAGCTATTATGCTTTCTGATATTTAAAAATTAAATAATTTGAATTGAAATATAACATTGAAATTTTTTGGCATGTTAGGTAAAACGGTCGATTAAACTGTGGTGTTAAGAACTTTAAGATTCCAAGTTTCAACTGAAGTAATATCTACATAACATACATACATAACGGCATATTAAAGTCCACTGCAGGGCATAGGCCTCTCCCATACGGAGGATTTATCTCTAAACAGAAAATGTATGTACTTGATTCTAGAGAAAAATAAAGATATTCTTCTTTACGTTACATACTTTTAAATAGGGTTTTAGATTGCCACAAAAGATTCCTTTCTATCACGTGTACTCAAAGCGCACGCGCTCTTTTTATTTATACACTGATATCGATTAACTTTGCGCTACTTAATTTTGAAAAGTTATGCAAAATGACCACGCTCGATAAGCGGATTGGGATTCACCGTTTCAGAAAATTCGCACTACAGACGTTACCCGTCATCGCTTTGGTATTTTCGGTATGACCAATTTTGGTCAGGTATTTATCGTGATGATTAAAATGATTTCATTTCGTATCCATTTCGATATTCAAGACTTTTTATTCGTTTCTTAGAACACAGGGTAGGAAAGGGTTGAACAACCTTTTAACAGATTACACATGTCAATTGACTAGGAAACTGATAACCCACCGGTTATGCGATACAAATTACTTTGTATATACAATTTTAAATGTAAAAACGGGAGAATGTCAGTCGATCCATCAAAACACTAAACATTTCACAATACCCTACTTTCGCCATGTACCTACAAGAAAACGATAATGCAACATAATGAAACGCAAAGTTTCAGCTAACATAAACAATTTTACGTTGACGTTTGCCGGAAACTTACAGAATGTGACGTCATCGTTAAACGATATAAGAGCCACTCCTTGTTCCTGCAACCATTGATTTATATGTATATATGTATAACACTAGTTATATCCCGAGTTTTCATCAGTCGTCATTGTAGCATATGACATTGTAGCATATTTCATCAGTTGTCATTGGTGGTGTTAATTACATTGCTAATTTAAATTTTTCGGTTTTTCAGAATGATCTTTATTCAAAATCACTCCAGGATCATCAGATCATCAGACAAAAAAGATATTCAGATCGGGCGAAATTATTTATAATAGGTAGTTACAACATATTATTTTTTTAACTATTACATTTTTTTATAGAAAAGGGAGGCAAACGAGCAGGCGGCTCACGTGATGGTAAGTGATTACCGCAACCCATAAACATCCGCAATACCAAAGGCATAGCAGATGCGTTGCCTCCCTATGAATGCCCCCCCCCCCAGAATTGGGGGAGGGGATGTGTGGGCCACCGGTTACCTGCACTCACCAGACGAAACGCAGAAGTTTGTTACACTTCTACTTTACGCCGGTATTCTGTGAGGTCATAAAGGTCATACATTGATAAAGACAGAAAATTATGAAAAAAATTAAAATTTTTGGGCAGTGACGAATAGTTAGTCTATTAGCTGTAAAAGTAACTAATTAGATGATAGCTTCTTGATATTCTTCTTTACAGGCTATCAAGAGTCGATTCAGCCATCGGATTCCCAAAAATTTTGCAAGTCGTCTCAAAACCAATGGTATGGTTAAAACATTACACATTTATTAAATACACATTTAAACATCCATGACTAAGGTAAAACCATTTATATTCAACACACGCAACATGATTACCCTTAACGGGATTCGAACCCGCAACCTTTAGTTTCGAAGGCGGGTTCATAATAAACTCTTCTCTGGTCTCACTGTTATCCTTATAAATTAACAATTTGACGTCCGTTCGCAAGGAGAATCATTTTTTTTTATAAAAAATTTGTTGCTTACTTCCCGACAGTGACACATTTACTTTTTGAAACCCTTTTTGATAAACTTGCTCAATTCGTACGGTGTACGTGACCAGGTCGGGGAGATATATCTTTCCACTACTAGGAAGTTGCGCTACTTCATATTTCTTCACACGTTTTCCTAACATATTTTTATAAAACAACTCATCTCACATTTTCAAGAAAATATAAACACAACAAATTAATTTTTTATGAAAGAACGTTTAATTTATAGAACAAATGAATGAAGAAACTGAAGAATATTTCGGATTGCTTTTACAACAAATTCAGAACAAATCATATACTTTTTTCTTTTCCAACACAGTGACGTACATTAGACGTTATAAATAAATATTTTTACTCGTAAAGTTACAAGCCACCACGTAGACGGACGACCATTAATATCATAAAATGAGTAATTATATTAAAGTTGAAAATATGATACGATGGATGGTAGTAATTATGGATTAAAGCTTTTATATTAGAAATAAAAACGGTCGAAAAATTAAAAAAAATTCTGACTTCCACCAAAAGCTTTTCACTGGATTAATCAATAGCTATAAACGTCAGACGTGTAGATTAGTATAAAATCTTGACCGCCGGAGAAAAATTACAAACGCATGTATACCAGTATTTTATATTTAAAATAATACATCAATGAATAAAGCTTGAAGAGTGCGGTTACAGTGGAAGAATATCCTACCAATATCCCCTATTTCCCAAATGAGTGTCGGAAGAAACAACTAAGAAAAAAGCCTTAAAAATAGCAATGGCTACCGACAAAATATGGTATAACTGAAAAATACTATAAATAAATATATAAATCAAACCAGTGCATACTGCAGAGTCTATGATTCGCGGTGGCGATGCCGCGTTCGTCAATTATCCTTACGAAAGAGGCTTACGACTTGCAGTGGACTTTTACGAGTACAGGCTGTTAAGTAAAAATAAGCATAGTCTCAAAAATGGACCTAGCAATTGCTCAGTGTTTCCACACGCGTTAGAATTATGGTTTTGTTCTTTCAAGTAAAAAAAATAAAAATAAAATATCTTCACGCAATTCCCAATACAGGGGTAGACAGAGGTCAAGTCTAGACAATTAAGTCCCTTTGACCCACCTTCCACCGAAGATATTTTCGGGACAACGTGACAGGTGGTGAGCCCGTCGCCGCCTTTATGTCCAAGCCAACGATGAAATTCGTACATAAGTTTTTGAAAAACTCATTTGTACTGCCACCTGGGGATCGAACTCGGGTCTCTCGACTCGAAATTCCGACCACCCAACAACTCGGCTATCGTGACTTTCAAGTAACGTTGGTGTAATGATGGTGATCTTAAGAAAGTAACGTAACATAAAGTTGTCTGTAGCTCCTACTTATAAGTTACAAAAAAGTAATCCGTAGAAGTGATAAAAAAGCCTACAAAACATTCTCAGAAGGACCCGTTTTAATTTTAGGAAAACTTCCATTATGTCAGCTTCCTTCTGTGAAAACTTTTATTATTGGGTTTTCCACAAAAAAAAAACCTTACGAAAAATTCCTTACAGAACTTTATAAACATTTACATAATTCCATTGATACATGCTAGATAATGATGAATAATCTTGTGAGGGCAAACAATGTGGTTTGCAATGCTTTCGCCCTATTTAATATAGTGACGATTTCTATGCGGCAAAGATCAACCTAAACAAACTCAAATTGACCCTAAAAAGGCGAATAACATAGGAAAAATGTTTTAAACTTCCTTAACAAAGACCGGGACAACAAAAAACACGGCGCCAGACGGCTGAGGCAAAGGAAAACACAGAGCCGTCCAAGCGACTTCCCTTTCGTCTTTCATGTGCTCTCCGTTGTCACATTGTGTTACGAGTTGGACTTTTATATGAGACTCGTTTTTGCTCGAATTTCCCGTTTGTGGAACATTGTGTGTTCATTAATACAAAAAGTTATAAATGTGAATTAAATGTTATCATAAGGAAGTTCGTTTTTTTTTACCACGTGCTACTAAGTAATTCACTTTTTACATAGTGACCGAAATAATAAAAAGACGGTGTTTCTAGAGACTTAAAAATATCTTCAAGCCATTCTTAATACTAGGGTAGACGACAATTAAACCTTTTCGACCCATCTTTCACCGAAGGTAGGGACCACGTGACAATTTGTGAGCCTGTCGCCGTTTTCATGTCCAAGCTAACGATATTAATCGTACATAAGATTTGAAATACCCCATTATATGAGCCACATGGAGACCAATCGGCTATCGTGACCTCTAGTGACCTTATTATTTTAAAACTTCATTCGTCGGAAAATAAGTTCCATTTTATATATTAAATTATTAAACATTTTATCTTAAAATGAAATACCAACTGGAAGAAAATTTTTGAACAGGTCACTTTTAGATGGCCTTTACCTATGGGTCATCATATGTGCCAATGCGCTTCCGTGTGTCTGCCGACACGCTACGGCTACACACAGCGAAATTTTAGTCGGTGGAAGGACGACATCGTCATCAGTAAAAATAAATAAAATAAATATAAATATCTTCACGCAAATTCCCAATACAGGGGTAGACAGAGGTCAAGTCTAGACAATTAAGTCCTTTGACCCACCTTCCACCGAAGATATTTTCGGGACAACGTGACAGGTGGTGAGCCCGTCGCCGCCTTTATGTCCAAGCCAACGATGAAATTCGTACATAAGTTTTTGAAAAACTCATTGGTACTGCCACCTGGGGATCGAACTCGGGTCTCTCGACTCGAAATTCTGACCACCCAACAACTCGGCTATCGTGACTTTTTTCATCATCCTTCCTTCGTCATCAGTCTTTGCCCTATTCATTCAAATTTAATGGATTTATTTAAAAGGATAATTAAATCGCAGGGCAAAGGTAATTTAAAAAAAATATTAATACACTTTACAACACTATTATGCATTGGCATTACAGAATGTTACGTAGAATGCTACCACGTGCATTCTAACATCATAAACAACAAACTATTTTATTTCAATATACCCGTAAATACAGACAATGTACAATGTACATACGATAATGTACAACACATTCAGACTACTTACCATCTTACTTACTTACTCACTTACCATTACGTGAGGCACCAGCTCCCTCCATATTCCCTATATATAAAAAAAGACTACACACACAAGGCATACGCATTCATGTGCTATATGCGCTTGCCGTAATATAGACTTCTTAAGTCAACTAATCGCTGTAAGTAACGTAGTGCTGTGAGTGAACATGATAAAAACATGAAAGGCAGAATTCAATTAAGTCAAACAACGTAAACAAACAATAAAGGAAGTACGCGTGGCAATCGGAACGGCCGGGGGTTTAGCGCGCCGGTTTCGGAGTATTCATGGAATAAATCATGAAAAAGCGGAAGACCCGACGTTGCGACCAATCAATTTCGGTTAAATTAATAGCTTTTATTGAAGGCTCGGTGAAACGTGATCTACATACAAGGCTGTTCGAAAACACCAGCACCCTCTTAGATTTAATTAATATCGTCAAAACTAGTAAACTTTGGTTACATTCGAAAATTAACATTTTCTGCATACATAATAGTTTTCTTTTTTACACATTAAAATTTTCAATTTTGTAGATCTCGTTACATTCTAAGCAATAAGCAACGAAAATTTTAAAACGTCAAAATTGTATGAATTTTAAGTCCTTGGTTAATGTCGATTTTTATTACGTGTTCATTAAATATTTTATTTCCAAATGTATTAAAGCAATGGTCTCACTACAATGAGAGAAAGTAAAACAATAATAACAACCTTAGCTTTGATTTGATCTTTCACAAATTTGCGACTCGGCGATCGAGACGTAACTTTTTAAATAATTAAAGCGTTGATCGTTATATTATTCAAGTCTTTGTGATTTTAATTAAATAAAGTCAACAAAGACTGTTGGAATTTTCATTATTTGATTATACACAGGCAGAAAAAAGTTATTTCATATTACAAGTACAATGATAATAGATTGACATTTACTCCATAAATTAATAACAGAATGTAGTTATCAACTAATTCTTTGTAAGATTCTGTCTCTCTCTCTCTCTCTCGTATAGAAACAGCATAACTAACCTCATATAACACAACGAACAAAAATTTTGTTTTTTTTTATTTTCTGTTTTTGCACAAGCGTTCAGGCATGTTACTTCAAAGGGTAGGCAGAGATTAATGATGAGCATTCAGCGTAGCCAAACAGAATGTAAGAGGACCATCAGGTTTATCCCTGACTTGTTCGGTATACACCAATAAAGGTATGCTTTTCATACTCTCAGGCTCTTATGTAGTATATTTTTTAAATGTACTTTTATATTTATTATTTATTAATTAATCTTTACGCACAATCCCTGACGGGGTAGCCAGAGAGAACAGATCGCCAAGTGTCACGATCCCTACATACTTCTTTCGCTTCTTCCAGATTCATCATCTTCTGCATACATGCACGTATAGGTATCCGAGTACTCTTGACTCTCCCCTCTTCGAGCAATTTGCTCACATGGTCTTCGAAAGTTAGTCTCGGTGTCCCTCGACACCTTTTAATATTAACTTTTGCGCTATATATTTTCTTCACCATTCGGTCTTCACTCATTCGCTCAACGTGCCCAAACCATCGAAGCACGCCCTTATCCATTTTTGAGACAAGGTCATCTTTCAAACCTGCCATATTGCGAATCTCTTCGTTTCGCTTTCGGTACTTACTTACTTTCGTTCGGCTTTCGGTTTTTCATTAATATAATATTACAATAATAAGTCTTATCTTGAAAATTGTATAGTGATGAGATGGAAATAACGCGGGAAACTTCTCGGAAAAAGTCACAGACTGAAAATAGTTATACAGAACATTGGCTTTTATTCAAAATTCTATAGCGGTTACATAATTTAAATCAATTTGCCGCGGAGACTTTAGGGAGAATAATTTTTCTTCTACTCGTTTCCGTAGAAGTTTTACTGTTCTTATCCGTTTTCTTGCAGTTTCATTTCTTAGCGGAATTATATAATGACTAAAGTATCTGGTGGCTTTTGAACAAAATTTAATATACCTATTACAACCCAGCTCACAGTCCGAAAAGCCAAAAGGAAATAATTTAATATATATACAGGCAAAAACATAATAGTTATGTAAAATAGGTATGTATTGTATGTTTTTCCGTCACGTATATTGGATTGCACATTTTGTTTAGAAGAATTGTGATACCTAATAGTGACGATTTGCACGAGGCAATATATATATAAAAATAATAAGTAATTATCGAACGAAACCGAGCTGATCTAAATAATTATAATATTAGTATTTAAACTGAGACCTATACATACGTAAGCCGATTTTGAGATTTATATTGTATTCGTAGTTGTCTATATCTGCAAGTTTCTTGAAAAGCTGCAAATTTGATAAAAAAAAATATCACTTTAGATACAAAATAAGCGCAATATAATTCGTAAGCGTATTTTACATTATAGTTATTTGCATTTATTATTTGCTCCTAGGGTGAAGGCTAGGCGGATCGTTGCCGCTAGTTGATAATAAGTATAATTATGAGGTAATATAAAACCAATTATAGTTTTATTTCCAAAGTTTACAATATCCCTTATAAAAGATATCGTAAGCCTGCAGACAATCCGTGTAGAATTTTAGAAGTGACTAAAAATTTTTCTCTAAAGCATTCAGAATGTTGTTATCATCAATTTTTCTCATTGCGAAAATCTTTAAATAATATTAATAAATAAATATGTTCAAGCATAGTCCCTCCCTCGCTTAGTACCCTCACGGGTTAGCCAGTGAAAACAGATCGCCATGTGTCACGATTCTTACACACCTCTTTCGCTTCTTTCTAATTCATTGACTTCTTAGGGGTGGCTCGTACTCGTACTCAGATACAGTACGAGTACGAGCCACCCCCGATGAGCAAATTGCTCGCTTGGTTGTTCGAAGCTAGTCACAGCCTGCCCTACCCCTTTTAAAGTTAACTTTTGCGCAAAACATTATCTTCACCATTCGGTCATTACTCGTTCGCTCAACGTGACCAGACCATCGTAGCACGCCCTTATTCATTTTAGTAATATGATCGTCTTTCAAATTTTCCATATTGCGAATCTCTTCGTTTCGTTTTCGATGAACCAAGGTTTCACAGCATTCAACTTGTTTTTATGTTTCGTCGGGCAAACCCAGGTTTCGCTGTTATATAAAATAGTCGGTACCGGCACTACGTTACGTATCTCAAAGCGTTCGCTTTTCACAACACCCTGCCTTTTAACTAACGCAGACAGGGCACCGTTGACTTTAGTTCCGGCAGCTACACACGCCTGTCCACATCTAAATCACATCTTCCATCCCGGCTGAAAGCATTGGGAAGTGCTTTAAGCCAAACTTATAGTATAAAATTTCATTCACTTTTGTTAAATATAAATATTATATTAGAACAGAAGGAAAGGTAACCCATAAAAAAACAACTTGTAGAGCACCTTTTGAATGCAGTTAGCACCTACGTGAAGCACACAACTAAGTAGGGTACGCCTGTGAAGTCACGAATGGGAACTTTTCAATCGTAAAATGTAAATTTTTATTACATTTCGAATTTCCTAGAAAAGAAAGGAAAGTGTATAAGCAATAAGCTTTATCCCGTCACGCAAAGCAATGCACCTTTAAGGGTTAGAGATTAAAGAACACGCCATAGTTTAAACAAAACTTTTGAATATGCTTTAGTAGTTTAGTAGTTTAATTTATATTCAGATAGAATACTTTTAGTCACTTTAAAAAATATTATATTTATTTATTTAAACTAAATTTGCACACTTTAAAAAATGTACAAAATGGCGGACTTAATGCCTAAAGGCAATCTCTACCGGTCTACCTTTGTTTTGAGCAGAGAATTTAGTGATGGATGAAAAACTCATAACTAAACAATAAAGGTTTAAAGAAAACAAAGCAAAATTAAAATATAATGATAGTAAATATAATACACATACATATACATTAACATCATCACATAGAGGCATACAATAGTATTTTAAACATATACACAAATACCTACAATAAATACATACATAGTAAATAAATATGACATTTGTAAATATTTGAGAATATAACAATTTCTGAAGATTTCTAGAAGATTTCTAGGGGGTCATTGTAGAAGCGTGCTCGTCGCGACCCCTGCCAGCCCTTTTCAGGGCTGCAATTCTACACAGCTGCGCACCCATGCCAACGAGGGTTAGGGCGTCCCCCCAAGGCGACGCACACCAGTTCGTCCCCGTTGGTGTGGAATGCAGCGAGCAAAGCAGCGACGGGGACCGCCACCCGTCACGCACAGCCCGACACGGCGGATGGTGGAGGACGGAGTGCAGAGTTGGCACGTGGAATGTTAGAGGAGGCATGAGAGATAAGACGAATGAGTTGATTGAAATAATGAAAGAAAGAGAATTAGATGCCGTGTGCTTGTCGTAGACCAAGCGGAAGGGCAGCGGTACTGAAGAGCTCCCTGGCGGGGCGTTAGCTCCATGTTCCGGAATCCCGGAGAGCGAGAGCGCCTGCCAGGGAGTGGCGAGGCTGCTGTCTTCTCGGTTGGTCGATGTTATGAATGAATATAACGTTGTGGACTCGAGACTTCTCTGGGTTCGCTTTAAATTGGGACTGACGAAGTTATTCCTTTTGGCTGTTTATGCGCCGGTAGCTTCGTCGTCCAGAGCTGAGCTGGAGGAGTTTTGGGAGAATGTAAGAGAAGTTCTAGACTTGGTTAGAGGAAACGAAAGAATTGTTGTATGTGGTGATTTGAATGGATGGGTTGGTACCGCTCGGCCAGGGTACGAGTCGGTGCTTGGAATGTTTGGTGATAACAAGGTTAACGATGCTGGCAAGCTTATACTGGCTGTATGCAAGGAAAAGGCTCTTCTTGTGACAAACACTATGTTTAGTCACAAGAAAATCCATATGTATACTAGAACAAGAGAGAATGAGAGAAGTATGATCGATTTATTCCTAGTGGATGACCAACTGCGAAAACAGGTGATGGATACCCGAGTGTTCCGGGGTGCTGACCAGGGAACGGATCACTATCTAGTGATTACTAGATTTAGGGGTCTGTTCGTGGGTTGGCGCCATCGGACGGCGATACCAGAACCACAGTCGGTCGGTAGCATCCGAAGCTGGAAGCTTCAGGAAGCGGACACTAGGGATAAATATCAAGCAAGGGTAGCCGAAAAGCTGGACAGCATCGATGTCAGGAAAGAATGTGTGGAAGAAATATGGCAGAGCCTTAGAGATGGAATGGTTAGTGCAGCGGAAGACGTGTGTGGAACTGTGAAAAGAGGTAGTAGTAAAAAGGGTGATTCATGGTGGAATGACGAAGTGAAAGAAGCAATAAATAAGAAGAAGAAAGCATGGTTAGACTACTTGGCCTCTAGTAATGATAAAGAAAGATATAAGCTCCAGAAATTTCACACGAAAGCATTGATTGAGGAAGTGCGTGAAAGGAGTAGAATGGAAGCGGACGAAAGGTTGTCGCACAACTTCAAGGAGCACTCCAAACTCTTCTGGAAAGAGGTTGCAAGGACCCGGAGTGGTGCGACAGCCTTAAGAATGAATAAAGTGCTTTCGGGAACCAATGACGTCCTCTCAGAAAAATCGGACGTCATGCAGCGATGGAGCGAATTTTATAAAGAGATGTATGCCTGTGATGATCTTAGTGGGGGATCCGGGGGTGACGCCGTGACTGGTACGACAGAATCGGACCTCGATGACACTGAGGTCATCTTTATGAAAGAGATTAAATGTGCGATTAGAAGTTTGAAATGTGGTAAGGCTGCGGGACTGGACAGAGTTACTGCTGAAATGGTCAAGTATGGTGGGCCACGCGTCTGGGACAGCTTTCGTCTGCTGTGCAATTTGTGCTGGCGAACGGGGGCTGTACCGGATGATTGGCGATCCGCGGTCATTGTGCTTTTATATAAAGGTAAAGGTTCACATTATGACTGCGGGTGCTATCGGGCGATCAGCTTGACCAGTTTAGCAAGTAAAGTTTACTCGAAGGTTTTGACACGTAGGATGCAAGATAAATAAGCATTTGATAAGGTTGTAAGGAAGAAATTGTGGGAACTGTTGCCGGGGTATGGTGTGGATGGTCGATTGCTAAGGGCTGTGCAGTCACTTTACTGTGACTGTAAAGCCTGTGTGCGGACCTGTCACCCATGTTTAGCGTCCAAACGGGCATAAAACAGGGTTGTGTCAAGTCTTCCTGGTTGTTCATACTGTATCTCGAAAACTGTTTACAGAAGCTGAAAGATAGCTGTTTGGGTGTGAAATTGGGTGACATAAAAGTAAATTGTCTGCTATAAGCTGATGATTTGAAGAACCGAAAAACTTATGTACGAATTACATCGTCTATCGTCATCGACCTATCACTTTGTCCCGAAGATATCTTCGGTGGAAGGTGGTTCAAAGGGATTTAATTGTCTAGACTAGACCTCTGTCTACCCCTGTTTTGGGAATTGCGTGAAGATATTTATTATTTATACTATTGTAACATTGGCGAAATTGTTAAGGTAATAGTTATATTAGTATCGTATTTTCCAGAACATTCTAACAAAATGTACTAACACACCACAGTGATGTCGCTAAAATGTAGAATAGAATAACGAAACAATTCAGAGAGAATACGTTGAGTTCGCGGTGACCTCACTCGGAGCGAGATGGGTCAAGTGTAGGATTGCCAGGTGAAATGGGTTCTTATAGAAAGTCTTTCATTGAACACTGTAATAAGAATTTATTTTAAACAATCATAGAGCAAAGGAATAGCAAAGACATCGTATTTAATTTAGTCGTATTTGACCTACCTACTACCTGATTTCGTACTCCGATTTACACTGCTGAAACTTATAATTGTTTCAGTCTGTAGCAATATTTGCAGTACGAAATATAACCAAAAAATTTATTAATATTTATAATGAGTTAATACATATCTATATAAGTTATTTGTTAAGTTAAATTGACGACCTCCGTGGACGAGAGGCGTAAACACCGGTTTTCACGGTGGCACCATCTTGAGATCCCCCCGGGTTCGATTCCCGGTCGGTGCAATGCAGAAAAACTACTTTTTCTACATTTTCTCGGGTCTGGCCGTTTGTGGTACCTTTGTTGTTTCCGATTCCCATACCTCAAGTGCTTTAGCATCTTACATTTGTATCGGAACAACGTATGTTATATTGTCCCTATCTGTATATGTATAAATATGTAAGTATATGTAAGTACATTGTGCCCTTGGATTAGACACTAAGACGGCGATAGATAAATCAAATGTTTTTTACGTTTTACGAGTATTGACCTATAGTATATTAATCTGTATTATTAATCTGCAGCGTACATTTTAGCCGTATAATATAGTTAATTGAGTGAATCTCTTTCTTATATAATATCTCATACAATATTAGGATAGACAGAGGTTTAGGCAATGAAGTCCTTACGACTTACTTTTCAGCCACGCTTAGTAGTGTCTGGGATAACGGTACAATACACTTACCTTACATATGGTGCTATCCTAATGGCCCGAGAAATCGTTTAATATTTTTATAGTTTTCAACAGTTATCACTTAAATGACTGAATGAATGAAGTTGCCAAGCTGGTAATAAAGCTTGGCGATAAAGAAAAACCTCTGATAAATAATGAAAGAATAATAAACAAAATACATTTAACATGAAAATAATTTCTGCTAAAATCCTCAGGTGATTGCCACGATATATGTTTTTCTAACAAGTACAATGCAGGTATGTACAATAGTCATACTGTAGTCCCATCTAGCTATCTACATACCCACATAATTCTCATACAACAATGTCCGCTATTGTACTCGACCGTGTGGAGACCCAATCCACATGAAATGGAACACTGTCTATCTGTGCGGTCAGTTATTGTTTCACTCACCTCTATACACGTACAATGCGCGTTATCTTAATGTTGAAGTAACATCAGTCCGTATGAATCTATGAGATTGTTCTATAATAAAAACAAACATACTTAACGTAATGAAATAAACTTTTTGTAGAATGTAATAGTAAAAACTGTATAAAAAAAAATATTATTTGTCAATCTTTTTACAGAATATATTTTTTAGCATGTTTGTCAGTGGTGGTAGTGTAGCCGACCTTACTAGGTTAAGTTGAAAATAAATTATTTATACTTAAAAAAATTAAAAAATCATCTGAGACGACTGATGAAGAAATGCAAAATAAAGGCTTAATAAATTTAAAAGAATGAATGTGGTTTGAACTTGCAGAAGATTGAGTTGTTTGGAAAGTATGAATGTTATTAAATGTTAGGAGAGAACTTGGCCCAAAAGAGGTGTAGTACAGATTAATAATAAAAAGAGAAATAAAATGCCAAAGGTTCGGTAATAGCCGTTAAAGTGACCTTGAACAATAACGAACACAATGAAAATAACGTAATAATCATGCACGTGACTTAGATCATGACATGTTGTAAACAAGTAACCGGGTTTGCTCCCGACCATAGTGTTTTTAATTCGGTGTGCATTATAGTTCATTGCGCTTAAATAATGTCGCAAAAAAAAACAATAAAGATCATAGAACAATAATTAAAATTTAATTCAAAGCATTCACCGACGGGGTCGAGTGCCTAGCAGACGGGTCAAGTTTCATAGGTTAATTCTTCAGTTCTGAGGCCAACGGTACACACAATGACCCCACAGGAGTTGGACGTCCGTGAGGTTAATAGACTACCTGTATATACCTACATGTGCATATGTGTGCGATGTGGAAGAACGATTTCAGGTCAAAGGCAGTATCAAACTACTGCGTATTGCATATTCATTCGCGGTGCTCTGCACCGGTCTTTGAGGTTGAGGTATATGTGGTGGTGAGGTAGTCATTTATGCGCATATTTAAATCGTTGCATTGCTTAACGGAATACCTTTTGGAATATAAACCAATGCCAATTTATTTTCGAGATTTTTTAAGAATCAAAATGGACCTTTATTAAACTGTCTCTGTTGTTTTGAACATCCGTATGTCACAAATTTCTAGTTCGTAGACGAAGTAATCAATAGCTGATATTTTGTCAAAATATTATCATTTTCCATGTACAGTATCTTTTGGAAACTTAGAAGACTAAATATATTTTGTCTTTAAAAATAAATGACGCCAGAATGGCATTATACTTCAGATAACACTTTTCTATAATGCGATAAGGTAATGTGTGAATTAGTAACAGCGACCATTTTCTACCTATCAGATTAGTTGTTTCGATAAACCTTCAAAAACACATTGTACCAGTGTCACGGGATTATTTAATAACCAGAAGTATCATATAAATTTGAATAGATTTCCATAAATTACAGATTAAATGTACGTATGCAGAAAATATATAAAAAAACGACTGAATGCCACAAACACGCAAAGCAGCAACATGCTGCGGTTGGCGCTACCTCTAATGAGCCGAGTTGAAAATAGAGTCTCTACGAACAGCTACGGCTATATAAAAGAGGATTGTACAATGTACGCAATAGATGTATAGTTATGTATGAAAAACTGGAAATATTTTAATGTTATTAAAAAATACTATGTAGGGTCGATTAAAATAAAATAATGAATTTTTAATAATATGATATCAAAAGTACGGAGGCAGAGGTTACACATTTTCATTTGGTAAGGCAGAGTAATAGATTACAACCTAATACAAAGGGTTACCAGTATTTCGAGGCTATCATTTCTTAGTCTAACTCTTACGTCACGCGCAGAAAGAGGGACTGGTGATTCGGTACGAAATGGCTGGCATTTGGCCAAGGAAAATAATATCGTTAGACAGATTAATGAAAAAAAAAATTGTCTGAAAACTTTGTATATTAAACACTTGAACTGATGATTTAAAACTTTAAATACAAGCAAGCTCAATACGTGTACTGTAAACGTGTGCACTTATAAACGATTCAGGTTAGTCTCAAACTTTGATATGAAAGCGTAGCGCGAAGGTCTATTCACAACAGCATAAAGCGGGCTCTGAATGCATCTTGAAGTTTGAAAACTTTCGCCTAGTGTGCGAATTATTTATTGTTAAAGAAATAATGCCAGGCATTATGGTCGGAGAGTTTTATTTGTTGCGGCAACAGCATTTTATAATGTTATTTTATACTTATTTGTTATCTTAGAGACCATTAAGACAATACACCATTGTTAAAAAAATATAAATACAAGTATGTTATTTACCGGATAAATGTACCCTATGCCCAAAATCAGTGTAATGTACGACATCATTTATCAAATTTTATAAATAAATAAATACATATATAGATAGGGACAACATCACATACATTGCTCCGATCCCAATGTAAGATGATAAAGCACTTGAGGTATGGGAATCAGAAACAACGAAGGCAACACAAACACCTAGACCCGAGAAAATGTAAAAAAACTGGTTTTTCTATATTGACCCGACCGGGAATCGAACCCGGGACCTAGAGGTGGCGACACCTTGAAAACCGGTATTTACGCCTATCGTCCACGGAGGTCGTCTTTTTTATCAAATTTTATCAACATCAATTCGCTATTTAACCATGGAAAGTAGTACAAACAAACACACAAACAGAATTCTGTTGGTGTGTGCATTCCCTTTAGTAATTTTATTTGAAATAAAATTATTAAAGGGAATATACCCTGAAACCCGTTACAAGTATAATAACATATTATTATTTTTAGTAATAATGCCTAAAAATATTAAGTCCTAGGAAATAAATTTTCAAATGAGAAAAAAAAAATCTTTTTTTGCATGCCAGTAGGTTTTTTAAATATCAATATATATCTTACTGCAACAGAATAAAAAAAGGTCAAATAAAGTAATATCAATGAAAGCACCATACCACATCACAAATGTGGGTGTAAGCCTGTCGTGTAAAATATCAAAAAGCAATAAAGCAGCGGTGAACAAACACAGCCACGCGCCATTCAATTCCGAATCGTTTTATTCAGAAACAAAACCACGCAATTTCCGTTACGGTGTCGGAAAAAACACTTTCAAGTTTATGGTAGGTATATTTTGTCACAAGAATTTACAATGCAGTTTAATTGAAAATTTTGGGAAAAATTCTTTCTTTTTACGATTCTGTTTGTTTCTGAAAATAAGATAGAAATAAATATAAATAGATAGGGGGGATATATAGATAGATAGACAACATCACTTACATTACTCCGATCCCAATGTAAGAAGCTAAAGCTCTTGAGGTATGAGAATTGGATGCAACGAAGGCACCACAAATACCCAGTATGAGAATTGGAAACAACGAAGGCACTACAAATACCCAGACCCGAGATAATGTAGAAAAGGTGCTTCTTCTACATTGACCCGTCCGGGAATCGAACCTCGATAAAGCGACACTTTGAAAACCGGTATTTACCTGATATTTGCAAGGTTAATTAAATTATATTATTATGATTCAGGAGAGATTTTCACAAAAACAATGAAATAACATATAACAAGTTGTATATGTGAGACCTCGGGATCAAATATTAACGACGAAGTGAAAACGATTCCTTAAGAATCAAGATTAAACGCTTGAGCCCCTTGAGCCCGCTGTCTAGTATCGGAGCCTGTATTGGCATAAGTTAGTGCCATTTCCTTTCTTCCCATGGGGAGTCGTATGTGAGACTGGAAAATTATCAAAACCCTCCGGCCCCGACCTTACAGTAAATGTGTCTTTTACAGAACATCGGACCAAGATATAAGCAGTCAAGATATAACGTCTACGATAACTGCCAATTCAAAAACCGAAAGTAACTCTTACCATAACAAGGGTAGATTTATGTCCAGCAACAGCCATGGGCTTTTGAGGTACAGTGTAAATATGGCCATTGGATAAGTTTTGAAATTTACACATTGATCATCCTGATACCACATAAATTGAAAAAAAAAATTGTTAAAGTTCTTTTTTTCCTCTATAAAGAAACCTGTTCACTTAGTTAAACTAGATTTCAATTGAAACGTTAGAAACAGGAACACGACCTCAACGTAAACATTGTTTACGGAGAATAGGTATTCAAAATTGAGCTTGCAACGTTGCTCGAATGCACGCGACTCGACATTACATTCACCTACGAATTTTCTCGTTAATGCAAATTTCCCGACGATATTTTCTTAGACCGCTGAATTCCGGTGAAAATTTTGAATAGCGCACGTGCCCTGTATCGAAACACTGTTAAAACAGCAAATATAATAATGTGTAAGAAATAAAAATTGCTCTTACGGCGGTATACTTAATATTTGTGGTGAATCTCTTACCAGTTTAGATTGCTTAAACCCACTTTTCAACAGAGATTATTGAGGACTTACAACTACTAGAATAAGCTTTAAAATCTCGGCCCTGCACACACTGGGCAGACGGGGTTGGTGAACACAGTCTCGTACTGGTGATACTTTGAAGCAATTTTCCCACCATAATTTGGTCGTATGTGCGTAATACAAAGTGACACGATAAAATCCAACCATCGAGAGAAAAATTCATATTAACTACATCACTATATTGATAAAATCCATGTTAGTAATAAGTCCGAGAAAATAACTTGAACTGAATAGACTCTTATGTATAATCTCGTAAAACAACTATTTGCAAATGATCTGTTCGCTAAGTATACCCTTTGATTTAGCCGCCAGGGTTCCATTGACAAGTGTAGAGTTGCGCGTTCGATTGCGCAAGGGTCTGACAAACAGTGATCGAGTGTCGACACGCACTTGTTTGTAGAGCCCTATGTTACTGGATGGCTAAGTGTAAATTACATACTTGATGAAATATTAAAGTCACGATTGCCGAGTTGTTGGGTGGTCGGAATTTCGAGTCGAGAGACCCGAGTTCGATCCCCAGGTGGCAGTACCAATGAGTTTTTCAAAAAATTATGTACGAATTTCATCGTTGGCTTGGACATAAAGGCGGCGACGGGCTCACCACCTGTCACGTTGTCCCGAAAATATCTTCGGTGGAAGGTGGGTCAAAGGGACTTAATTGTCTAGACTTGACCTCTGTCTACCCCTGTATTGGGAATTGCGTGAAGATATTTATTTATTTTATGTTAATTTGAAATTACAAAGACACTTAATTAATATTTATATGTATACAGATTTAGTAAAGTTGCAACCTTTACTTACTCTAAATGGTTGAAATTCGCTATATTATTTTATTCTACAGAATGGGCAAGCGAGTTAGTATTTGCAATATAAACATAGCATTACTAAATGGTGTGTGAATGTAATAATTTATATTAACTTATTGATACATATAATCGCTGTTGGTTTTCCGAATAAACAAAAATAAACGAAGTGCATACGTATTGTTGCTACAGCTCTAGGCGGGTAGTTGGGTTTTAAAACAGGATATTTTATTGCCACAACTGACAATAAAAGTCGCGTATTTATAAGGACTTGTATTTATAAGGAGAGATATTTACAGCATTTTTTCTACAAACATTGTTAACTTAAACCTAGATAGACAACATCGACAACATGGTCTGTTTGCTCAACTTTAACCAAGACGTACATAATTTCTTTACATTGTATATACCGTTAGACTTCCTTAATTTCGCTGATATTGCATGCTCATTGTTATAGGGTTAAGTTTTTTTAGTTAAACTCTATCGTGAAAGCTAAAATTATATAAGTGTGTATAGATAATATTGTTTTTCAAAACCTTTGTAACTGCAAAGCCGGAGTGCGGGTAGAGGAGGACCCATTGACGGGTGACAACCCATGTTTAGCCTTCGAGCGGACATGAAAAACAGGGTTGTGTCATATCCGCCTGAATTTCCATATTTTGACCCGACAGCAGTTTACAGAAGCTAAAACTTGGCTTATCGCTTGGGTGACGTGAAATTAAATTGTCTGTTTTATGCTGATGATGCAGTGCTGATTGCACTATCAGAGGTAGAATATATTAATGATATCTGAAATAAAGTATGAAATAAGAATATGAAAAAAATATCTTATTTTCCATTTATTGTTCTATGTTCTTTAACATTTCTGGCTGTTTTACAACACCTATTAAATTTGTTTTTTTTTTTGTTAAAACAACATTCCTACTTTTGTATTATTGTTTACATTAATAAACAAAATAGCCTAAAGAATAGTTTATATACCTTACTTACAAATCACAAAAAAACACACAATAATAATATGTACTGTACAAACATGTAAGCCAACCACAAAGCTACCGTAGAGGCGCTCGGTATTTGTCGACAAAATTGAATTAAGATATGAATGCTTGATAAACATGTGACTACACATAGTATCAACGTTAGTCAACATTGATTCAAACAAAATGTAATATACCCTCTTTCAATTTATTTCTACGTCTTACGATCGCTCTGCAAAGTTATAAGTATTTTATATAATAAAATATATAATATGTAATAATAATTTTGAATAATACCGTAACATAAATACCTTTGTAGCTTACATACGATCATCAAAACTGTGCTCCGTTAATTGTCCCTTTAGAGTCCTAATTTGAGACTGTAAGGGCAAGACCAGGAACTGAAATATTTTTACGCTGATACCACGCGGTTAAAACAGCTTATTAGTTTAGAAAACAACAAAAGACATTTTTATGATGCATATCTAAAGCATCTATCATATCTTTTTAAAGCATTCAAGCCATGCTGGTTTTTGCTATTAAATTGTCGTCTTAACTCCGAGTCATATGCATCAGGTGTTTTTTCAGGCACTAATTAAAGAGAAACATTAAACTCATTTACGTTTTACATATGTCACGTGGTTTAAAGCTTAGTCTGTAGGTGTGGTTGATAAGCTGATTGGCGGCTCTTTACATAATCGTATTCATTTTAACGAGCTATTATACGAGTTTATTAACTTTTACAGCTCTAAAATTAAGGTGCATTATAATCTTATCGCCGTATTCTTCATCATATAAATTTATAGAATGACATGGTGGTATGATATAAACGATTATATTAAAAATATATCTTAAAACAATTATTTGTTGTAGTCTTCAGAACTAATTATCAGCTCCTGAGAATTACGATAGGTAAATCGTTATCCCTGAGTGCTATTGGTATTAAAATATACATTAATTTGTGTATACATTTTTATAAATTTACTTGTTGCTGATAAGTCAAACCTCTATCTAGGTTGTGCCGATACGCTTTTAAATTATGACTAAAACTAAGTGCGGGTAATATGTAAAATAAATATCTCCAGAGTTTTCCTCACCGCATATTATTATCTTTAAAATAAAAAAAATAAAAAACCTTTGCATAAATAGAACCTTCCAGCTTCGGGTCAACTGTGTGAACTTGATATTAAAATAGAAACAAAATCCGAGAGCTTTAGGTTGGCAGTTGATGACTTGTAAAGCCTTTTATAAAACTTTATGTGTTGTTTTCTTTTGTGAAGTATCAGATTATAGAATCAAAATATATTTTAATAATATATACATGTTTAAACAAACAGTAAGATCGTAAATAATTTTGTTGGAAAACATACTCAGTAATTTTCTTACTAATTACTAAGACTAGCTGTATGTCAGCTGTTTTAGGTGCTAGGGTTACGTTATAGTGTATATTGCATTTATAATATTTTTAAGACAATTAAATAAAGTAAAATTATATTAGATAGACATAAATACAATTATTTATATATAGCGTCATATCTAATCAGAGTTATATCTAATATATGCTTATGATATCTAATACTAGGGCCATGACGCTTGCTCATTGTCCATTCCGTCTTTGATACCGACAGGACTCAAAAACAATTTTCAGCCTGAAGAAACCTACAAATCTAAGAAATAACATTTTATAATTATGCTGTCTTTTTTTTTATTCTTCGGTGACAAATCATAAATTACCAATATGGTCCTCAAATTGTACAGTATACTAACATTTAGATTAATTTCTTACAATTGGCATACGATTGTAATAAAATACAAATTGTAAAATTCCTGACACGTTAAAACAATAAAAAAATTATAATAACGTGATTACCGCCGCCCATAAACACCCGCAATACCAAAGGCATAGCAGATGCGTTGCCTCCCTACGAGTGCCCCCCCCCCCCCGAAATTGGGGGAATGGGGTGTGTGGGCCACCGGTTACCTGCACTCACCAGACGAAACGCAGAAGTTTGTTACATTTCTACTTTACGCCGGTATTCTGTGAGGTCGTGATACTTCCCCGGTCGAGCCGGCCCATTCATGCAACAACAAAAGCTGATGCGTGGCTCTACCACTGTTAAATACACTATCGTAAAGGTTTCTATATACTTTCGTAAAGATTTTCCAACTTTTACAGTTCACCGCAGAATTAACATAAAACATCAGACGCTACTTACTATAATCCCAATATACTTCTCTCGTTTCGTCTGCCACTTTCATTAGTCTTTTGATACATGCACTTCGGTTAAGGGTGTTCTTAACTTGGTCTTTTATCGGATATAAATTCGTCTTTGTCTGCTCTTTCCAACATTAACTGTATCGTCAGACTTATTATTAATATGTATATCTTTTGTTGTATTTATCTTTAAGACATTTTGTTTTCATAAAAAAATATTTGCTACTAAATTAATGATTGTTAAATACTACGGTCACCACTACGCTTATTTATTAACATCCAGATTTTAGCTTTAAGTTATATTAATAAATAATATAATGTTGTTTATAAACATATATAAATATATGTTTATAAACAACAAATTATATAAGTTGTTACATGTTTACTATTTTGATTTCTTAGTGTCAAAATAGGCAGTGTAAAACTCTGCAGCAACTTCGCAGTAGGGTTATTTTATTTATTAAAATATATTTTATTTATATATTTTATTTATATATTTTATTTATATATTTTATATATAATATATTTTATTTAGTCACGCTATACGAACTATACAGCGTTATGTTGCTCAAATATGTAGTGTTACTATGTATCCACAAGTGTTTTATTTGTCATTCGATCTACATCTGTAACATGACCCACTTCATTCCAAAGGCTGCCTTAAACTGCCTGAAACAAACACGAACCGAAGAAGAGTAGATCTCTTTTCTTTGAAAACAAACAATGTCGACAAACTTGCGAAACGTGCAGTTCAAGTCCAATCACAACAAAGCCGAAGTTATACGGACACCGGCGGGGTCCGGAGATATTTGGGACAGAAACAGCATGTGACAGGTGGGCACTGTGGCATTCACTGTCAATGTTGGCCGACGTCCGTTCGAAATGCGCCGACTGGCGACGTCAAAGCCTGTCGACTTGTTTCCTCGGATGTCGAGCGTTATTTAAGAGAAATTGAAAATCGTATCATACTATCGAAAGTTATAATTTAGTTCAATAATTGTTTCTTCGTCGTACTTAATTAAATGTGAAGGAATGTACACACATAAAAGTATAAATAAATATAAATAAATAAATATCTTCACGCAATTCCCAATACAGGGGTAGACAGAGGTCAAGTCTAGACAATTAAGTCCCTTTGACCCACTTTCCACCGAAGATATTTTCGGGACAACGTGACAGGTGGTGAGCCCGTCGCCGCCTTAATGTCCAAGCCAACGATGAAATTCGTACATAAGTTTTTGAAAAACTCATTGGTACTGCCACCTGGGGATCGAACTCGGGTCTCTCGACTCTAAATTCCGACCACCCAACAACTCGGCTATCGTGACGAACACATAAAAGTAATTTTATTTTATCAATTTTATCAGTTACTTTTATACATCAATTATTTTACGTTTTGTTCCATTTAAAATTTTAATTATTTTTTATTGGTGGCTTTATCCCTACGTGTCAATTTTTATAATGTGGTAAATATAATTAATTTATGTTATTTACTGCGTCTAACATTATTTTAATGTCTAAGATAACAATATTAAATAGAACAAACCGGACGCTTTACAGTCGATTTAACATTAATATTATTAAACAAAGAAAGTCACGGCAACCGAGTGGTTAGGTGGTCGGAATTCGAGTATCCCCAGTATCGAGATCCCCAGATTGCAGGCTCGTACCAATGGGTTTTTTCAATAATTTATGTACGAATTACCGTTGGCATAGACATCAAGACGGCGACGGGATCACCAGCTATCACGTTGTCCCAAAAGTATCTTCGGTGGAAGGTGAGTCGAAACGACTTAATTGTCTAGACCTCTGTCTAATACAGGGGGCATTGGGTATGGCTTGAAGATATTTTTTGAGTGCATCAATTAAGTGTGAATTAATATCTCAATATTTATTAAAAGTTATCATTTGTTATATGTTTATCATACCATAGTTAATATTATTTTTATTTATTTACATATTAAATTGCGTAATTAAAGTTAAAATTAACATCTTGCTCATAACAGTAATTACACCTGTAGCATTTAATTTGTTACGTTGTTTGACGTTCAATCAAGCAAAAGCGGCGGTGTGGGTTAAATGATGTTCAGTTGAATGAAAACTCACATCATAGATAACATTTTATTTCGTTCAAAGGTTCCTTTGGAGCAAATTTAAATATCAAGCGAGCCTGATAAACGTTTATTAAGGACAAATTTAAAATAGTACATATATTTTTAATAAATAGAAACGAAGAATAAAAAATTAAAGAAAAAATTTAAATTACAAACGCAAAATGAGCAATCAGGACCTACTGTCTCTTCCAGTTTGCACCTTATTAGGTGCAAACTTACTTACTTATTAGTAATAAATTCCTTACACTGAGAAAATTCGTCGACGTTTTATAAAGTCCCCGTATCTCCTTCTAAAAGGAAAATTAATAATTTTGTATAAATAGTCACCATATACTAGCTCAATAGGTACTTTTTTGAACGCTTGGGCAATAATTTTACATGTTTTGTAAAAAGTACGTAAAATAAGTGCGAGTCAAAATTGGAAAGACATGAATTCCCATCATTAGCCCCAAAGAGTTAGATTTTCATTCAGATTGAGATAGAAATAACAACTAGTACTTAATATATTCCAAATAGTCAGCTATCGACTGCCCCACACCAAGGAATAATTTACGTCAGGACTAATAAAATAACAAGGCTTGACTGTAACAAACCTAGACTGAAAATTTACAAAGTTCTCTTCATTTATTTATATTCCGTCCAAAGTTTAGCAAAACGACCGAGTTTGTTGGACTGGTTTGTAGTTTCTACATTGTGTTTCAAGGCGAAATGTAAATCTTAATAATCATTCAAATAAGGTTATTTATAAATTAACTAATTATACATACTAGATTCTGCCCGCGTCTCACACGGGAACCCCCGCGGGACCTTTAATTTTCTGGAGAAAAAATCAGCCTATGTATCTCTTCGGACCCCACATTTCCCAATACTGCGATAGTCAAAGGTTTAGACAAATTAGCCTTTTTGACTCACATTTCACACGAGGTTAATTCGGACGTGACTGGTATTGAGCCTACTGCCGTCTAAAATATGAGCGTTCCTCCTGGGGATTGAACTCGGGTCTTCTGATTAGAATTCATGTTACCCAACATTTCGACTACTGTTCATACACTTACACCATATGTACACTTACAAAAGATAACATAAAAAATGTAACCACACCACGTATCTTTACGCATTTCCCAATACAGGGGTAGACGTGGGTTTTTAAACAATTTCGTATCACTGAAGGTTACTTTGAGACAACGTGACAGGTGGTATGCCTGTCCGGTTTATGACCAAGTTAATGATAGAAATCGTAATGCTTTAGCATTATGTCCGCCTTTTGTACTTATATATTTTATAAGGTTCATAAAGTTAAATAAATAAATAAATATAATAAATAAGTATAAACTTCTATTAGGATTTAGGGTAAGACTAAACGACTGACACTGAGATTACCAAGTTATTATTAGATCACCAAACTAAATCACACTATATTCTCTTAATTAAACTGAGCACTAAGTATCGTAGAGTTTGTAAAAATAAATGTAAGTTTTGCAAAAACTCGTTGATACGAGCCTACCTCCTGAGAGTAGCCCTCGGGTCTCGAAAATCTATTGACTCTGGTCTGTGAGATTTACACACTGTTGATGTAATCATCAACTTAATTAGTCGCATATAAAACTTAGGCTACTGCCAGAAATCTTAAGCAAAAAACAGCATTATTTCTTAATTTTTTTTATAACACTAATTGCTATGCGGCTTTCCCGATAGTAACTGTAAATAAAGTTTAGGTTCGACATATCGAATGGATTTTCACAGTTCCATTCAAGAACCTTATATTCTAACAATATAATTTAGGCTCGCGGAGATGTATTAAAATGAATGTGCTTGCTAGGGAACGGCGCTATATGGGGTAGCCATTGCCAGAAAAATATAAGCAACTGCCTGTTGCTAAATTATAAATCGATTAAATTAAAGAGAAAAAATGTTTTTTAATTAAAAAAGAATTTCGAATGAAAAAAGATTTTATTTTCTTCAATAGCTATTAACTAATTTATTTTTCATATTAATTCACTATATAGTTGAAATAAAAATATACATAAAATTTAATAATGATGTAAAAAGTCGCGACGGTAGCGCAAACCCTAACTCTTTAAAGTGGGCAACAGCAAAAAAAAAATGTGAGCCGTCATGGGACGCCTGGCAGATGTGAAATATCGTGTGTGTACAAGTAATATGCATAAAAGATAATATTATTACAGGAATGAAAAAATGAAGTACTAAGAAAATACTAATGAAAAAATGAAGTATTACGAATTTCTTACAGAAAATGGTAACTTTATTTAATAAGCATTTATTTACATTTGATATAAAAATTCGATATTAATATCAAGTGGCCACAATTTAAATATTTTCTCTCTCTCTGTGTGACTTCAGTTATAGTTATATTCGATGTTTCCTCTGCCGGTGTTACTGTGACGATTGGTCGATGATAACTAAACTACGTTACAAAAGTCCCGTAGTAGTAAAGTCCCGTTGTCCCGAAAATATCTTCGGTGGAAGGTGGGTCATAGGGACTTAATTGTCTAGACTTGACCTCTGTCTACCCCTGTATTGGGAATTGCGTGAAGATATTTATATATTTATTTATTACGTTACAAAAGTATTGGATGAAACATTATCAAGATAACTCACAATTACAGCATCTATAGATGTTCCATATTTGGTAGTTGATTCTTTTGGATTGTTGTTGATTTGTCATTAATTAATGGCATTGATTCAGCTCTTGCAAATTTACATTACAATCTCCAGCTAATTTTAATGGTAGTTTATATTTATTATAGTCACGATAGCCGAGTGGTTGGGTGGTCGGAATTTCGAGTCGAGAGGCCCGAGTTCGATCCCCAGGTGGCAGTACCAATGAGTTTTTCAAAAACTTATGTACGAATTTCATCGTTGGCTTGGACATAAAGGCGGCGACGGGCTCACCACCTGTCACGTTGTCCCGAAAATATCTTCGGTGGAAGGTGGGTCAAAGGGACTTAATTGCCTAGACTTGACCTCTGTCTACCCCTGTATTGGGAATTGCGTGAAGATATATATATATATATATATATATATATATATATATATATATATATATATATATATATATATATATATATATATATATATATATATATATATATATATATATATATATATATATATATATATATATATTTATTCGTTTTAAAAATTATTGAACCTTTTTGACTATAAGGAAATGACCTTTCATGTAAAAATTAAATCTTAATATAATTTACATAGTCACTAATATGAATAATATGAATATAATTAATTAAATATAAAAAAGGGATTTCAGTGTTTAATTATAAACCTTAAGTCTCAGGTAATAGGGTGTAAATTAGTATACCTTTGTATAGCCACGGCATGCGTCGCCACGCCAGAAATCGATTTTACGTGCGGTTATAGATGTTTCACATCAAAAGTTTATATATATATATATATATATATATATATATATATATATATATATATATATATATATATATATATATATATAAATAAATTGGAATTCGTAGCTTGGAAAGTATGAGATATTGGGTCACATACAAATATTATCGTAAAAGTATGTATCCTTGACTAAATTGGTATTTACGACCCTTAAGAAGCTTGAAGTAACAAGAATTTTTACTTTTCTGGCCGTCCGTAAAAAGAAAAATTTCTTCTTCGTTATTAATAATATGTTTTAATGATGATTGACATCTGTACTCATATTCATAATATAATATAAATAAACATGAAGTGTCCCTTTGGAACTCCATTAACAGCTTTACTAAACGCATGTGAAAGAACATACTTAAGTAAAATAAATCAATTTCTATAGTATCTAATCATATAATAATCGGGCTAATGTCTAAAACGGCTTCACTGATTTTTTTTAACTATATATCGAATTAAGATACTTTTGATCCTTTTTATAATGGACTAAATATCGTAAAAACACTATGGTACATCTTCTTTTTTTATTATCTTTTATATTTGAACTACTCTGCCGCAAGCAATTACTTAACACATATTTTTAACATTTAATTTAGATAAATTCATTCAGGAAAAACATTCGATTTTTAACGAAATATTTTTTAATTCTACTTGGTCCAGTCAGTGTGAATCTGTAAAAGTGATCACTGGTTTGTTCGTAGTAACTGTGCATATTATTAACTGTAATATTGATACCTCAATTAATTTAATCTCTGTTATGTTGATTTAGCATGCTAATAATTAATACAAACCTAGATTCTGGAGGGTTTTGGAATCGAGAAATCCGGCGAAATATTTTATGACCATTCATGTAACTTTTCATTCTCGAAATTTTCGAATAATGAATAATTTAAGCTGTACCAGATACTGGAAACAGAACAAAACAAAGAACGTAAGCTTTGATACGTGACATAATTAATTATGGCAATTAACTGTGAGGGATTCGTACATTTTCATTTTCAACGATTGGACGAATAAAATGAAAAAGTAATTCGTTTTAATGATCGAGGTACTATATATCAATGCCAAAGATGTCTGTGAATTGGTAGGGTTTCGTAGATAGAAGATTTTTCTCTTTAATTTATTCGAATGTATGCACACAAAATGAGGCAAGCAACGGCTTTTTACCATCTACGAATGGGCTAGCACAACTGGGCTAAGACGCAGAAAACCGGCGTGAAGCCTCTTTCGCGTTTCGTTCGCCTATAACACATGCATAGGTAGGGATATTATAACACATGCATGTGTTTATTACATGCGTAATAAACACATGCATAGGTAGGGACAATACCACATACATTGCTCAGATCCCAAAATATGTTGCTTAAGCACTTGTTTTATTGAATCAGAAATAATAAAGGTACATCAAACACCCAGTCCCGAGAAAATAGAAAGTTGTTATTTAAAAAATTACTTCGCAACCCTCCGCATGAAAATATAAAAAGGTATATGCAACCTGGTCCGAAGAGAAGAAGAAGAAGAAGAGCACCACCCTCCCTCCCACAGATGCGTGCACCAATTCCACAGACGTGTGCACCAACTCCACTGTATGCACCACCACCACTACACTCAAACCAGGTAACACACACCACCACCGAAAACGCGACACGTGTTTGGCCTCAAAACAAGGCATCCTCAAGCGAGTAGACTCTACGATGTGCGACCGCAGAGTGACAAATGAGTCACTCGAGCAGTCTTTTATAACCTAACGTGACGCAACCGGCCGCCTCAATTAACTATCTTAAAATAGAAAGTGTTTTCTACTTTGACCCGACCGGGAATCGAACCCGGGACCTAAGAGCTGGCAACACCAAATCGAAAGCTGAAATTCAAAGTAATCACTCGTCCACGGAGGTCGTAAATAATATTATATATTATTAGGTAGTTTTTAATTTAATAAATATACAGCAACTCATTACTATTTAATATTTTTGTTTCACTAACAAAACGTATAACAATAACTTACCGATACAGCGTCCCCGAATGCAATTTCTTCACGCCGTCCATGTCTGCTTTGATACGCTTATCATGTCTAAACTTCTCGTCCAATTGCCTAATTGCTTGTTAATGTATAAAAAATAATGTCATAATGAGCTGCTCCCGATAATACCGCAATTAACCTGCAACAAAACAAACATAAAATAAATTTACGTCGCATCACGTATGACATCAGAGGGGAATGACAAAGGCAAATATAGTAACATTAACCAAGTTTGAGTGTTTCATGTTCACATATTTCCGTAGTCATAATTTTGGGGGACTTTGAAGCATAACACTTTAAGCTGATATCCACCTTATGTGAATGGAATTAAAGGTCATGGGTACGCTTAATGTGCAATCAACCATGATGATTGTAAATTGACGTTGTTAGTTAAATTTTCATTATAATATGCAATTAAGTACATAGGCATACATTTTAGAATTATAGGGGTGAAGTGTTATAAACATGAATAACAAATAAAGCTAAAATGTGAGGGTAGTATTTTAGCGTGATGTATCCTGTAGTTTTGATTATAATGACTAAATGAAATATCAGACAAACGTCAAACTATGACTATACAGATATTTTTGATTACTTCACTTAAATAATCTACTCTAAATTGAGTCTCGCTCACTTTTGTGTGATTTTATTACACATTTTGAGTGAGCAGCCTCAACTCTCACGGTCAGTAGGCGAGCCTCATAACCGTATACCGACATAACTTAGGTTAGGTTTTTAAAGGTTCCTGCTAGCAAGATTTGCCAATCTGCCATAAATAACAATTGGCACAATTGGGGAATGATCAATCCACAGTACCATAGTACCATACATCTCGCACCTTAGACACCCTCTTATGACACCCGCGAGAAGAGTAGAGTTGGAATATTCTTACACTGTTACCACACGACCAATTTCTTAAGTGCAACCATAATTTTTGTTTCATTTTAATATATTTTATCATTTTAATAAGCCATTCCCACCCTTCTTTGTTTCCGACGCTTTCCCTTCTCTCATATAACAACTAAAGGGTTTTCAAGCGCAGAGGGTTAAGAGTATATTAATAATTCTTTAGCTCTAGTTACAACCTTAGCACTTTACAATCACTCCTGTTAACAATGTGTAGTAACAAGTACGAAAGAAAAAATTAACAAGGAAACATTTTATTCCGTACATTGCAGTAAATACGTTGGTTCGAATGGAGAATAATACCTACATAGATAGTGACAATATCACATACATTGATATGACTCCAAATTAATTAGCACACGTTCTATAAAATCAGAAACAATGAAGGTGCCGCAAACACCCAGACATAATAAAATGCAGAAAAAGTGTTTTCTATATTGACCTGACCAGGAATCAAACCCGTAAGAACGTGCGGGCTCTCGCAGAATGCCAACGAAAAGTAGCAGCGGCCACACATCATACATGTTTAAGGCGCTCGTATGGCGCTATATTACATGTTTAATAAATAATATAATTATCTATTTAAACTATAACTTTAGAATAATAGTACTCTAAATAGATAATATTTGACAATTGGATATACCAATCATTTCGAAACACCAATTTATGAATGCATATGTCGTCATAACGTCAGGCAATAATTAAACATACCGGTGACAAGGAGCTTCATTTATGTGAGGTCTCTGGAGATTGGCAATCTGTATGGCAAGTGTGGCGATTATGGCTTATTCCACCTCGCTTACGATGACTTTGTAAGTTAGTGCAATTTGTGTCGGTCGTCTGAACACTAAGACAGCGAATGGTTTACACCTGTCACGTCCTAAAATGTAACCTGTGATATGGGTTGACTCGATTTTCAAATAGTCTACCCTTACCACTTACTAAGACCTACCTTACCAATGTGTATTATGCGACGTTTAGGTTTTCTTCAAAAATGTGGATAGAAAAGATCAGAATAGGTAATAAAATACGTCAGAAAATTTCATTAAGAGTCATTTACATTAATCTGATGTCATAACGAGCGATCTGTTTTAATACAGAGAAAAAATTACGCGGATTTAATTATTTGTCTAAAAAATATTAATTCAAACTCGCCCCAAGCCGTCTAGCGACTCACTAAGCTTTTAATATCGCTAAATAAATATTATAAGACGTTGAGTAAATACACCAAGATCTTAAGAAACAAATCTTATTACTTTACCTACTAATGGATATAAATCTACTGGGATAGAAACCTTTGAACATTCTTACATTGGTATTATATTATAAGAAGGTGGAATACGCAGAATTTAGTAGTCTATATTTTCCAGTGGTGCAACTATATCACAAGAACATAATACATTGAACAACAAAGATGAAAAAAAATACTTAAAAATCAATGAAATACAATTCAATTGATAACCGTTTATCGAGTCTAGATTAGCGTTTAGTGAAGTAAGAAAGATAGCGTTTAACATGTTCATTTCAAAAAGTGTTATATTGATTAGACATAGATTTACGTTTCCTTTCATTAATGATGCTTCCAGCGTACATTTTATAACTATCCGATTACTCACAGTACTTCGGTTTAATTCCACTATACCAAAAAAAATAGTCTGTGTAATACACTTTCATAAATTTACACTTTGTCCACTATTTGACTAATAGGTGATAAAAACGATACTTTCTCTAAGCGACAGATAGAACGTAGTACGTGTTGAACCCTGTCACTAATTTTGCTGCCTAATATCGTAATAAGATTGCCCAATATTGATGTTAGCACAAATGTATGCGTACGTCTATGTTTGCACTTCCAGTTAAAACTCAAATTTGATTCTCAAAATACATCGTCGGCTTGGACATAAGGACGGCGAGGGGCTTACCACCTGTCACGTTGTCCCGAAAATATCTTCGGTGGAAGGTGGGTACTTAGAGACTTAATTGTTCAGACTATACCTCTGTCTACCCCTGTGTTGGGAATTGCGTGAAGATATTATTTTATTTTATTTATTTACTGCTACCACATTACATTTTAGAAGTGATATTTCTATAAAATCGTTATTTGAAAGTCAGTGTAACGAAAAAGCGTCTGACAAAGATACTAAGATATATAGGATAAAGTGAGAATGAGATAGAATAATTTACACTTTATTTTATATTCCCGGTCTCCTCTCTGTTTGTGAAGTTTTACTTCTACCGTGTGTGAGTTGTAAACACAGTTTTTAATTTTTTTTTTTTTTTAAATAATTTACAGTGCAATAAAACATAGTATGGCACCACTGCTATAGAGCTACAATAATAATATCAAAAACTGACAAAAAAAATATCAAAAGACCATCCCATTTTGAAAGTCTGTTGAGAAATAGCCAATTAGAATGTATTGTTATATAAATAAACAAACGTTAAACTACACACAAACTACGCGATACAGTAACGTACGACAATCAAACGTAAAATATTTTAGGGCATAGAAAGTTAAGTTGAAAGGTCACATTCATATGTGCTCATTACGATAACGTGTTCATTTTATATTTGCACGCTGATATGGACATTATGGAGTTTACAATTTGAAATAAATTAGAATGTTTGAATGGATGAATGGTTCAACCGACTTTTTGTAATACTTGGCATACATAATTTCACGAATAACTATTTATAATCACATCATTTGTACATGTTCACGCAATTTACCATCCTGGTGTTCGTAGAGGTCTACAGAATAACATCATTTATTAATAACTGTTTTTTTTTTTTATAATAATTATTACATCTTCATATGCGAAGCAGATGCAGTTATTTTTTTTTTATCTTCATATGCCAATTTTTACAATTTCGTATCACGGAATTTAAAGGTTCGGACAATTGACATTAGACCACTTGAGTTTAGATAATATTACGTTCATATTTTTTCTGTCCGAGACAAATCTGGGACAACCGTTTTTAAACAAATAAAGTTAAACCATTTTGCAAGTCTCCTTTTATTAACGCGATGAGAAAATTGTCACCCATATCACCCATGTCACGCAGAGACTCTGCGGTCGCACATCGTAGTCTACTCGCTTGATAATGCCTTGTTTTGAGGTGAAACACGTGTCGCGTTTTCGTTGGTGGTGTATGTAAAAGCCACGATAGCCGGGTTGTTGGGTGGTCGGAATTTCGAGTCGAGAGACCCGAGTTCGATCCCCAGGTGGCAGTACCAATGAGTTTTTCAAAAACTTATGTACGAATTTCATCGTTGGCTTGGACATAAAGGCGGCGACGGGCTCACCACCTGTCACGTTGTCCCGAAAATATCTTCGGTGGAAGGTGGGTCAAAGGGACTTAATTGTCTAGACTTGACCTCAGTCTACCCCTGTATTGGGAATTGCGTGAAGATATTTATTATATTTATTATTATTATTTATAACTTTACAATGAATTTTCGCAAAGTAACGCCTGAGTCAATTAACTATCCTAAACCAATTTACTGGAAAAATAAATTTTGAACTATCTGACGACGACCTCCGTGCACTAGTTTTTTTTTATATAGAAAAGGGAGGCAAACGAGCAGGTGGCACACCTGATGGTAAGTGATTTCCGCCGCCCATAAACACCCGCAATACCAGAGGCATAGCAGATGCGTTGCCGGCTTTTGAAGAAGGTGTGGGCCACCGGATACCTGGACTCACCAGACGAAATGCAGAAGTTTGTTAAACTTCTACTTCACGCCGGTATTCTCTGAGGCCGTGGTACTTCCCCGGTCGAGCCGGCCCATTCATGCAACAACAAAAGCTGGTGCGTGGCTCTACCACTGTGAGAACTAGTGACGTAAACATTGGTTTTCAAGGTGTCGCCATCTCGATCCCGGGTTCAATTCCCGACCGGGTCAATGTAGAAAAACCACTTTTTCTACATTTTCTCGGGTCTGGGTGTTAGAGGTGCCTTCGTTGTTTCCGATTCCCATACCTCAAGTGCTTAAGCATCTTAAATTGCGATCGGTTGCATACATTGCGTATGTGATGTTGTTCCTACCTATACATGTATTATATATAAATATATATGTATCTTCATATTTTTCTCCTATTATTGTCAAACAGTCTATTAATAAAGATTATACGGTGTTTATATTATATTTTTGTGTCGGATTTCAAGAAGTAGCTCAATAATCAATTCGATTGCGGTCGAATTTCAACCACTGAACGGACCACTAGAAGTGCGCATAAATTGTGCCTACTGAACGTTAAAAAGAAAAAATATTTAATACTTCAAAGTAGGTCAGGTAAATTGTTAACTATTTACCGTGTTTTCAAAAGAATTGAAGTTATATAGCAATAAAGTGATACTAAATAATATAATAGTAAAATTTTTAAAAAAAGGATGGAAGATTTTTCGGTTTTCTTTTTATTGAGATCTGCGTTCACAGTCGGAATATTAGATGCCATTTCTCGACCCCTAGAGGAGGGTTTGTTAATGTTACATTCTCACTGGTGTTCAATCGAGGCTAATTGCCAAAGCAATTAACTGAGAAATATGGAAGCGACGCGTATTATTTACAGGGGAACAACGTTGCGGCAAATTCCATGCAAACTACGGAAGTCTACGCTTTAATTAGGTAATAATTGGTTATTAACTAATATAAATGTGCTTTATCACATACAGTGCTTTATCACTATCGAAATTGTGACAAGTAATTTTTTATTGTTTTTTTTTTCTTTAATAATTGCTGGTTTATCCATAAAACTGAACTGAATTGAAATCTATACTTTTTATACATTTTAAAAATTAGGAGGTTCCCAATTAATTTATATTTTTTCATATTTAAAGTAGTAAATGTAAAATAGCGGGCTCTAATTGCTCATCACTGGACAAAAGTGATGAAAAATGGTGAGCCTGACGCGGTCTTAGTGTTCAAGCCAGCAATACTAATCATACATTAAATTTCCAAAAAAAAAAAAAACTCATTGGTTACGCGCCTTTCTCTAGTGGACGGAATTCGCGTCTCCTGATTCGAATTCAGATCACACAGTATATCTTATATCACTCGGATATCGTGACTCTTATTTTTAATTCTCTTTTTTTATTTAATTTAATTTCTGTGAATCTCATGACGATTCGTACTTTCAATGAAATTATTGAAGTTGTAGATTTTAAAAAACATGAAGTTTTTACAACCAATATGTCGTTTTAAAAAGACCAAAAAAACTATGTATCGACTGTCGTGCACCTAACTTATCTCACAGCCACTATATTCGTTAATTAACTTAACAAATTGAACTCAATTAAACGATCAATTTAGAACGATAAACAGAGGCAACGAGAAAATACTAATACCAGCTTAATGATTGTAGTTACTGCTTAATAAATCCATAATATTTACATTTTAGAATGCGTGTGTTTTTTTAACACGATGGAAAAGGATTTGATTCACGGATTTGGCATTTCAAGGTTACCCAGAGTCCTTTCGACCTACATTTCAGCGGAGCTTATTTTAGGACAAAGTGACTGGTAGTGAGCCTGGCGCCATCCTTATATCCAAGCCAACTATATAAATCGAACGATATAAATCGAAAAAATGTAATTAAAACCTACCTACCTTCTGAGGATCAAACTCGGGTCTCTACTTCCGACTATCTCTAATTCCGATCGACCAACCACTTGGCTATCGCGACTTTTTTGTATTTTTTTATAGACAGATTATACTTTAAAAAATTAGTATGATACTACCAACGTAAATTTTTGAGAACAATTTACTTTTACTTATATCCCTAACACGGATATTTAAAAAAATAAAGTAACAGGAAACTTATATTGCAAATAAGTTTCCTTTTAACGTTAAGTATTCACGTTAATGTCAGAAATCATTACACATATCCCTAAGGATTAAGAAGACAAGGCTTGATGTTTGAATAAAAATGAAAAACGTAATGGATAGCGTTCTTCGGTATGTTATCGATCTCGGTAAGCCCTTTCTTGTACGCATGTATTAATTCTGATTTATTAAGTTCCGTATATAGCCCTATTAAAAGTTAACTCCGTCTATCCACACGTCTGTCTGACTACTAAAAGGTTGTATCGTTCGATTTGTTATATTATGTATCAGACGCTTCAATGTTTCACGAAAACTATACTCAGTTAGTATAATAAAAATATCACAAAATAGACGTATAGTAGTTCTGTAATTCAAGATATATGAATAAATTTTATTAAAACATTTCATAATGTGATAATCAAAAGAAAATATATTTACATATACATAACTTAGTATGTAATGTGTTAACGTATATTATTAAACTTTTTGAAGAGTATGTTCCTATAATAACTTTTTTTTAAATAAACATGAGGGAACATTGTTGTAAATACTATGTAATTAGTACTGCAAAAACGAATAACTGATTATTTCATTGACGGTGATAAGTTATTATATATATTATTTATTCTTTAAAAGATTGCCTACTTGTCACGCCTTTTAAATATTTAAAACCTCTAACTTATGTCCTTATAATATGATTTATGATTCTCCCCTTCATATACGAAGAGAGAATTTCCGTTAAGCTCCAATAAGTCACAGAGCGTTCCTTCCGGATACGAATTTCGAACTCGGAATAATAATAATTTTTGAGGGCAAGGCCGTTCGTTAGTAGGCGTAGTAGGGTTATAGATTTTTTTTAATAATGGGTGGGTTGCTCTCAAGTGAGATAATTTAAATGCACTTTCTTTCATTAAAAAAAGTATCCCTTTGGTATACAGTAAACTTTTTGAGCAATAATTACTAAATTTTTTACGGGACACCGAGCAACAATCCTTGGATGAACTTGTTTTTAATCAACGAAAGCGATCAGCTTAAAAAAATAGCAGCAAAAGCATACAATGGCGACCTAAATTACTCCCTTTCTTGCGATTCTGCGGCAAGAAATGTTTTCGATTCAGCCTGTTGGTCCGTTTTCGTTCACACATTACTAGATTAAAATCCTTTCGATTAAGACCAAGCGTATTAAAACTTTTTGTTAAAGAATCTTTAAAGTCACTTCTATCAGATTACAGTCAACCTGTCAGTTATAGTCACTTACATATTTAAAAAAAAACTTCCTCCATAAAGTAGCATTCCCAACAGATGATGGGATAACCAAATCGAAAAATATCCAATCAAAATAAAGCAGTCACGATAGCCGAGTGGTTGGGTGATCGGAATTTCGAGTCAATAGACCCGAGTTCGATCCCCAGTTGGTAGGCACGTACCAATGGGTTTTTCAAAAACTTATGTACGAATATCGTTGGCTTGGACATAAAGACGGCGACGGGCTCACCACCTGTCACGTTATCCCGAAAATATCTTCGGTGGAAGGTGGGTCGAAGGGACTTGATTGTCTAGACTCGACCTCTGTCTACCCCTGTATTGGGAATTGCGTGAAGATATTTTTTTATATTTTTTTTTAAATAAAGCAGACCGATAACGTAAAGAGCGAGATGTCTATGGTACAGGAAACGCCAATCTTTTGTTTTTAATTTTGCCCGGCATGGCTATTTTGGCCAACTGTCCTTATTTATGTCCTGTAAATCCTGTCTTTTATAAATATATGTGGTTAACATACATTAATATCGGTGTATTAGATGGATTAAAATTTATGATAAAATTTTACTTTCGACCTGAACTATCGATAAGGAAAAACCATCCTAAAATGTACCGATATGTAAATATATTGCCGAGGGTGCTACAAAAGGCAAGTATAGGAAAAGCCTTGTAAATCGGAAGGGCTAACGACAAACGTCCGGGTATTCCTCTAAAGAAATACGAGACCAAAATTAAATGACACCATAATGCGAGGTGTCTATAGATACACACTCCCTGAGCTGATATCAACTGCTTTTAAGAAGGAGGATTATGTCTTGTATCTAGATGTTACGTTCATAATTTTTGACATAAATAAATAATAATAAATATCTCCACGTCATTCCCAATACAGGGATCGACAGAGGTCTAGACAATTAATTCCTTTAGATCCACCTTGCACAGAAGACATTTTTTAGGACAACGTGACGGGTGGTGAGCCTATCGACGTCTTTATGTCCAAGCCAACGATGTAAATCGTACATAAGTTTTTGAAAACCCCATTGGTACGAGCCTGCCAAATAGGAATCGAACTCAGGTCCTTTGACTCGAAATTCCGACCACCCAACCACTCGGCTATCGTGACTTAAGTGTCGTGAATAATAAATGAATAAATATTTATTTATATTTATTTATTTATTTATTTATTTATTTATTTATTTATTTATTTATTTATTTATTTATTTATTTATTTATTTATTTATTTATTTATTTATTTATTTATTTATTTATTTATTTATTTATTTATTTATTTATTTATTTATTTATTTATTTATTTATTTATTTATTTATTTATTTATTTATTTATTTATTTATTTATTTATTTATTTATTTATTTATTTATTTATTTATTTATTTATTTATTTATTTATTTATTTATTTATTTATTTATTTATTTATTTATTTATTTATTTATTTATTTATTTATTTATTTATTTATTTATTTATTTATTTATTTATTTATTTATTTATTTATTTATTTATTTATTTATTTATTTATTTATTTATTTATTTATTTATTTATTTATTTATTTATTTATTTATTTATTTATTTATTTATTTATTTATTTATTTATTTATTTATTTATTTATTTATTTATTTATTTATTTATTTATTTATTTATTTATTTATTTATTTATTTATTTATTTATTTATTTATTTATTTATTTATTTATTTATTTATTTATTTATTTATTTATTTATTTATTTATTTATTTATTTATTTATTTATTTATTTATTTATTTATTTATTTATTTATTTATTTATTTATTTATTTATTTATTTATTTATTTATTTATTTATTTATTTATTTATTTATTTATTTATTTATTTATTTATTTATTTATTTATTTATTTATTTATTTATTTATTTATTTATTTATTTATTTATTTATTTATTTATTTATTTATTTATTTATTTATTTATTTATTTATTTATTTATTTATTTATTTATTTATTTATTTATTTATTTATTTATTTATTTATTTATTTATTTATTTATTTATTTATTTATTTATTTATTTATTTATTTATTTATTTATTTATTTATTTATTTATTTATTTATTTATTTATTTATTTATTTATTTATTTATTTATTTATTTATTTATTTATTTATTTATTTATTTATTTATTTATTTATTTATTTATTTATTTATTTATTTATTTATTTATTTATTTATTTATTTATTTATTTATTTATTTATTTATTTATTTATTTATTTATTTATTTATTTATTTATTTATTTATTTATTTATTTATTTATTTATTTATTTATTTATTTATTTATTTATTTATTTATTTATTTATTTATTTATTTATTTATTTATTTATTTATTTATTTATTTATTTATTTATTTATTTATTTATTTATTTATTTATTTATTTATTTATTTATTTATTTATTTATTTATTTATTTATTTATTTATTTATTTATTTATTTATTTATTTATTTATTTATTTATTTATTTATTTATTTATTTATTTATTTATTTATTTATTTATTTATTTATTTATTTATTTATTTATTTATTTATTTATTTATTTATTTATTTATTTATTTATTTATTTATTTATTTATTTATTTATTTATTTATTTATTTATTTATTTATTTATTTATTTATTTATTTATTTATTTATTTATTTATTTATTTGAAGAGTATGTTCCTATAATAACTTTTTTTTAAATAAACATGAGGGAACATTGTTGTAAATACTATGTAATTAGTACTGCAAAACGAATAACTGATTATTTCATTGACGGTGATAAGTTATTATATATATATATATATATATATATATATATACATATACATACACACACACACATACACATATATATATATATATACATATATACACATATATATATACATATATATATATATATATATATACACACATACACACATATACATATATATATATATACATATATATATACATATACATACACACACACACACATACACACATATACATATATATATATATGTATATAATAATAATTTTGAGGGCAAGGCCGTTCGTTAGTAGGCGTAGTAGGGTTATAGATTTTTTTTTTTAATAATGGGTGGGTTGCTCTCAAGTGAGATAATTTAAATGCACTTTCTTTCATTAAAAAAAGTATCCCTTTGGTATACAGTAAACTTTTTGAGCAATAATTACTAAATTTTTTACGGGACACCGAGCAACAATCCTTGGATGAACTTGTTTTTAATCAACGAAAGCGATCAGCTTAAAAAAATAGCAGCAAAAGCATACAATGGCGACCTAAATTACTCCCTTTCTTGCGATTCTGCGGCAAGAAATGTTTTCGTTTCAGCCTGTTGGTCCGTTTTCGTTCACACATTACTAGATTAAAATCCTTTCGATTAAGACCAAGCGTATTAAAACTTTTTGTTAAAGAATCTTTAAAGTCACTTCTATCAGATTACAGTCAACCTGTCAGTTATAGTCACTTACATATTTAAAAAAAAACTTCCTCCATAAAGTAGCATTCCCAACAGATGATGGGATAACCAAATCGAAAAATATCCAATCAAAATAAAGCAGTCACGATAGCCGAGTGGTTGGGTGATCGGAATTTCGAGTCAATAGACCCGAGTTCGATCCCCAGTTGGTAGGCACGTACCAATGGGTTTTTCAAAAACTTATGTACGAATATCGTTGGCTTGGACATAAAGACGGCGACGGGCTCACCACCTGTCACGTTATCCCGAAAATATCTTCGGTGGAAGGTGGGTCGAAGGGACTTGATTGTCTAGACTCGACCTCTGTCTACCCCTGTATTGGGAATTGCGTGAAGATATTTTTTTATATTTTTTTTTAAATAAAGCAGACCGATAACGTAAAGAGCGAGATGTCTATGGTACAGGAAACGCCAATCTTTTGTTTTTAATTTTGCCCGGCATGGCTATTTTGGCCAACTGTCCTTATTTATGTCCTGTAAATCCTGTCTTTTATAAATATATGTGGTTAACATACATTAATATCGGTGTATTAGATGGATTAAAATTTATGATAAAAATTTTACTTTCGACCTGAACTATCGATAAGGAAAAACCATCCTAAAATGTACCGATATGTAAATATATTGCCGAGGGTGCTACAAAAGGCAAGTATAGGAAAAGCCTTGTAAATCGGAAGGGCTAACGACAAACGTCCGGGTATTCCTCTAAAGAAATACGAGACCAAAATTAAATGACACCATAATGCGAGGTGTCTATAGATACACACTCCCTGAGCTGATATCAACTGCTTTTAAGAAGGAGGATTATGTCTTGTATCTAGATGTTACGTTCATAATTTTTGACATAAATAAATAATAATAAATATCTCCACGTCATTCCCAATACAGGGATCGACAGAGGTCTAGACAATTAATTCCTTTAGATCCACCTTGCACAGAAGACATTTTTTAGGACAACGTGACGGGTGGTGAGCCTATCGACGTCTTTATGTCCAAGCCAACGATGTAAATCGTACATAAGTTTTTGAAAACCCCATTGGTACGAGCCTGCCAAATAGGAATCGAACTCAGGTCCTTTGACTCGAAATTCCGACCACCCAACCACTCGGCTATCGTGACTTAAGTGTCGTGAATAATAAATGAATAAATATTTATTTATATTTATTTATTTGCTATTTTACGACCTTGATTCGATTCCCGGATGGGTCGATGAAGGGAAAAAATTTTTTTCTACATTATCTCGGGTCTGGGTCTTTGTGGTACTATTCGGTGCCTACACCGATTATTACAACGTGAGTTTAGCCGTTTTTAACTATTTGATTGATAATGTCTCACGAAAGTTTTCATAATTTAAATACAGGATAGTGTTTATCCCGGAAAATTCCACGGTTCCAGAGAGATACTGTGGGTCCAAAGAGGATAAAAGCTGCTTTTTTCTCTGACAAAACAGATTGCCGTGAGTCACGATCCTTGCATACCTCCTTCGCTTCTTTCAAATTCATCATTTTCTTCATAGACACTTGTGTAGGTATCCGAGTATTCTTGACCCTATTGGAGGAAATTTACTTACATGGTCTTAGAAAGTTAATGCCTACCTTGATCTCTTTTAATTTTAACTTTCCCTATATATATTTTCTTCACCGGTCTACACTTATTCGCTCAACGTGCCCAAACTATCGAAGCACGTCCTTATCAATTTTAGTGATAAGAAACATGCCATACTGCGAATTTCTTCATTTCATTTTCAATCAGCCAAGGTAATGCCGCACATTTTACGAAGAGATCGCATTTCCACTACATTCATCTTGCTTTTATGATTCTTCTGGCAGACCCAAGTTTTGGTGCCATATAACAAGGTCGGTACCAGCACTGCATTACATATCGCAAGGCGTGCACTTTTCACTACCTTTTCTCTAACGCAATCAGGGCATCGTTGCTGCTGGACATAGACCTCCTCTTATATCAATTTTTGAGGGCGTTTAGTGCCGGGAAGGGTTACACCATGCGGCAAATCGGTATACGTCATACATACTCGAACGGTTTATTAATTCTGGCATGTTTTACGAACAGAAGAGACTGTTATCTGAATATACACCCTTCACCTACTAATAAATTAAAGAAAGCGACCTAACTCCTAAATCTCACTTATTTTTTTTTTCTTGGGTAGCGTTATTAAAAATATTCCAACTATTCTAATATTATAAATATAGATTAAATAAATATTAGAATATAATACGAAACAGAAGAGGTCAAATGCTTCGAATAAGCTCACCAGAGCGTTAGGATGATGATTATGACAGAGCCTCAATACAATGTTGTCAAGAGTCTTCGCAAAAGTACTTCGCACTGAAACATGGTTTCTCAGTTTCAATTACATTTGGTGCTTATTGTATCCACCAAATACATATTATTTTATTTGTTGTAAAGATATAGTGATGTTATTTTGACTGTAATATCAACTGTATTTACGCGAATACTACACATTTTAAATAAAACAATTTTCGGATTTTATCGGGGTTTTTATTTCCCGACTTTTCGGATGCTGTACAGCATCCGTGGTCACGGGGGGTATGTCCCCCCGTGCCACAGATGCTGTACGGTGCCCTTAAAAACGCGACAAAATCCGAAAATCGTTTTATTTAATTGTTTCTGTTTGTAATTCCAAATTAACCGTTTTCCACTACAAGCATATGAAAGTATCTATACGGTACATACATAAAAAAATAATATTTTTTCCGATTGCTAATATCTGAAATACCTGGACTGATTGGGACGGGCAGATACTGGTGTTGATTAACTTAGGCTACGTTTATTATAGAAAAATAATTAAGGTTCGATTAAATTTACTTGGCGTTAACTTTTAAACCGCGTGCAAAACGAAGAGTAGTTTGCGGTTCGCCATTCTTCCTATGCCCTGCGACTCTGGACCCCCGCGACTCTGGACTCCCGGCGAGGTTATGACTGATACTGCGGCCGAGGTTGGACCACCGGGGTTGAGGGGTTTTTGTATTGCGAGGCGCCGCTCTCCTTACCCTCCGCAGTCGGAATATGGTCGGCGGCTGAACCAAAACCAGGTTCCTCCGCAGGGTGATAGGTGGACCGGTACACGTTTAAGGACTGGCCTTCTAGAGCCGAAAGACCTCTGAGTTACGGACTCGGGTGGTTGCCCACGTAGGTTTGAAGGCCTAGGTAGTAGACGCGTCCGTCTTTCCTCTCCTGTGGGGGAGCTACACAAGAAGCCACAGATAGGGTCGCGGATAAGTGCGAATCGTTCCAGTGGCCTTGTTAACATGCGGCGATAGCGGAATACCTTGAGGGTTTTGAGAGGTAACAGGTTCTTGGCCATGTATAAAAAAAAGGCACAAGTACTTTGTAAAGTTTCAAATTAAATATTTTTTTTACTTTATTAAAATAATAATAATTTGATTTTAACTGTAACTCAAACTTACTTTAAGTAACAATGTCTCAGATTGATCATGAATTTAAGAGGACATATGAATTGGTATTTATTGATTGAACAAGTATAATAGAGGAAACTGATCAATTGTTTGTTCAACTTGGCTACTTTATTGCAGGGAGGCCCTCATGGGAAAGAGGGGAGTTCCATTCTATTGTTGATACTAAATGTATTGAAAGCAATTTGATTTTTCCAATTTGTTGTATTCACATTTGATTTGTGTGTAGTTTAATTATTACCAAATTATTTTTAATGCAATATACTGTATTCACTTTGTGGAGTCAAGATTATTATTCTGCTGTATAGAGTGTACATGCATAGGAATATATTGATTATAATATCTAATGAGAAAGATTAAAAAACTTTTTTGTCCCATCAAAAAACCTTACTGTTAATTTGAAGAGGTTGCAGTTTAAAAAATTAAAATGACTGATATGTGCAAAATAAGCCTCTATTTATTTGTAGTTTTTTTATTTAACTTTAATATCATGTAGCAGTAGCGCTGCTATTTAAGTCACTATAAAGAATATATATAAATAGATAGATTGTGTTGAAAGAATAAGATCCCTCTCAATATATTATACAAGAATGTATGTACCTCCAGACAGTTTTTGTTTTAAGACATAATAATATGTGAAAGAGTAAGAGACATGATAGTCATAAAAATATCAGAAGCAATTCTGAAATGATAATATAGGAATTTCAGCTTATAAGTGATACCCTAATCATTAATTAACTAACGATTTTTAAAATTAATAGATTGGTAACATCTACTATGGTACACAACAACAACTTTGTACATCAACACAAGAAATATATTGATTTCATGAATGCTGGATTCATCAAAACTGAAGATTGACCATTATCTTGTGTCACACTTATAAAATAAATATAAATATCATCATGCAATTCCCAATACAGGGGTAGACAGAGGTCGAGTCTAGACAATTAAGTCCCTTCGACCCACCTTCCACAGAAGATACTTTCGGGACACTGTGACAGGTGGTGAGCCCGTCACCATCTTTATGTCCAAGCCAACGATATTATCATTATCAACGATATTATTATTATATATATATATAGCCATTATCTTGTGTCACACTTACTTTGCTTAATTGTGATTTATAGACTTAAAGAAAGTATAACATTTTACAAACACCATGTTAGTTGAAAATCTCTCAAACATTTCATAACATAATATTAACACATTCTTCCATGATGGAAAAAAATTGTTAATTGCCAATTGTGATGACTGATTACTGGCACAACTTAACAGATTGTGTTAATACCAATGTAGATCATTTCACTAGAGCTACATATTTAAAATTTTATACAAAAAACTAGTATAAAAGTCTAAAAAAACACTGCAAGATTAATTGTATATTTAGGGCAAGTCTATGTGTTTACAGTTAGGTCTTCCCAATTGACTAACATGGTTAAGTACTTTGGTAACTTCTGTGAGGTATAATAACATATCCCTCTATTTATGAGATTACAGACTACACAAGAGTGAATCCACCTTTGATAGGATTTTCATGTATTTAGAGACAGCTGTTTCTAAATACATGAATTTAGCTAATTTGCATCTTAAATTTGAATACTAAGATGAATAAAACATTACTGAATTAAACCTTAGTGTTAAAGATTTTGCGGTTTGACTACAGCTTAAAAATTTACGACCTCCCTCCTTCCTATATGTTTTGTGAGAAGCATGAACATGAGGCATGAGCCTTATAAATGCAATTGGCATGTGACAGATAGCAGGACAACCATAGGGAAATATATTACAATTATGCAGTTTGGTGATGGGCTGCAGACTAAGGTGTAAGGTATCTGGTAATGCAATCACTAATCCTGATACCAAGTATGGTGAACAAATTATCATTTATGAAAGAGATATATCATCCTGTGGAATTTTGCAGACCAATATGATAATGAAAACTTAGGTGAATAATTATTGTAAATATATAAATCTATAGATGTTTTACCTAATACCCCATAGATATAGATATATAGATTACAACCTAAATTTTTTGATAGTTTTACTTATTATAAATACATTTCCCAAAATAGATGTCTATAAAGAGATACTGTAAAATTTTTGTTACATTACATGAAATATGTCAATCTTGTACCTAGATTAAATTGGACTTAAACTCTTAATAGGACTAAATGTAACACTATTTTATCTCAAAATTGTAGTTGTTAATGTAATATGGTAGTGGTATTTAAATAAATTTATAAAAGGTATGTTGTATATACTAAGCTTTTATTTAGACTATCCTTAACATTTTCAACACTCTGCAGTGCCATGTGGACGTCAGATACACCCTACTTATTAATATAAACAACGCTATATAAATTACTAATAATATTCAAGCTTATAACAAGATCTCACTTGTATACATAAACTATACCTTTCTAGTTTTTATGTTGCCTTTATCATGCATATTTATATTGTAACCAACATACTGAAAATTCTGAGAAATATTGGAAAATATAATAGCAACTAGAGGATGAGCTTGTAAATACACAATCTAATACAAAGTTCTGCAATGAAAAGTTGTAGTCTGTAAAAACCAAAACGATGAAATATTAACTTATCTTACAGAATATGAAATTCTGACAAAATCCACACCATAGAACACTTTAGATTCAGATCAGACACGTAAATATCACTGAACGAGCACACACCGAAAATGGCTACAAATATCAAAATTGTATTGCGACTCTGCAATCATCGTATAATGTCTTAGACTATATGAAACGTGAGAAAGGTTTTTACGGCAGCAAGTGCCTCTATGAATGCACTTTCCAACAGCTTTTACTATCACACGGCCCCTACTATAAAGCAAGTAGTACAAACGGCATGAAATAATACTTGGTTACTGACGTACGTACTTTACACACTTTGGGAGCGGTCGGAATGAAATCAGCAACACCACACAGACCAAGCGTCAAGTACACGTTTTTATCACTAAACAAATCACATAAATCACTAATTCATTCAAAACAACTTATCACTGATCACTTAAGAAATATAAAATGCGACAACGAAGCGAAATTGACCGACCCTTCTCCCTTCAGCATAAAATAGTCATAGACAATATATTTTTTTTCTGTGGTATTGGTCTTTAGCGTAGGTAAAGGAAATAATACGTTCTGCCACGAAGCTTTTTTTAAGTTTAAGAAATGTAACTATTATTTATGGACATTTTAATATTTTATTAATGTAATCTAAACTTTAATACACAAAAAATACAAATTTAGAGTTCAACAAACTATAAAAATATTATTATATAGCGAGGCGTTATTATATATAATATATAACAAGTACCATTTAATATGTTTTTTCTTATTTTAGTTAATAGGGCAAATATTATTAGTGTATTTATAGTAAATTAATATAACAGAATATCAGAAGAAGCCATTTTGAATAAATTAAAATTTTTCATAGACAATTCGCTACATAGAACAAAAGTAGACCACAAAACATACAGATATTCCAGAGTCAAAAATTTATTAGTTAGAGTTTGTTCGGATACACAGTCTAAAGCAACATTCGCTGCAACGAAAATTTGTCATCCTTTTACCATGGTATAACACAAAGAAAATCTTTCATTTTCAATTTATTAAAAGTGTGAAATGGCTGAACAGATCACAGATTAATGATTTCATGAGGAAATCAATGTCACTATGAAAAAAAATTGCGTAAAGCAAAAACAAATTTATTGTGTATATCTTCGTTTAAAAGAAGATGTCAGAGTACCACAGTCAATCAAGAGGCATATTAAATGAAAGCTGCAGAGTGAAAAAAATAATTGCCATAAAAACTTCACCAGGCCTCACCAACCATTATAGGCGGGCGTTCTTGTTTTATCATATGATCACATTTAGTTTTTCATAATTTTCAATACACAAATTCCTGAGTTTCTTGTATAAGTATTGTTGTTTAAAAATTGGAAACCATTCATTGAATTATAGGAAAAAGTTAAAGCTATGAGTCAAGTCTTATGCTTGGAGGACGAGACACGATGTTCTGATAAACGATGAATAGTAGATTACAATGGATTCTACCCGGCAAATACAAATCAACAAGAATGACAAATAAGTTTAATAATGTTGTTAATCTATATCATCATCATTAAATTATATAATAGTATTATATAATACCCATAATGACCGAGTTGTTGGGTAAACGAAATTCGTGTCAAGAGAACCAATGGGTTTTGTCTAAAACTTGTGACATGAAAACGGTGACAGGCTCTCCATCTGTCACATTGTCCCGAAAATATCTTCGGTGGAATAAAATAAATAAATAATTACATATCTTCACGCAATTCCCAATACAGGGGTAGACAGAGGTCTAGTCTAGACAATTAAGTCCCTTCGACCCACCTTCCACCAAAGATATTTTCGGGACAATGTGACAGGTGGTGAGACCGTCGCCGTCTTTATGTCCAAGCCAACGATATAATTCGTACATAAGCTTTTGGAAAACCCATTGGTACGAGCCTGCCACCTGGGGATCGAACTCGGGTCTTATGACTCGAAATTTCGACCACCTAACCACTCGGCTATCGTGAATTCAGTGGATTGTTCACCGAATGAGGGTCAAAAGGACTTAATTGTCTATAAGTACCCCTGTATTAGGAACGGTGTGAAGATATCAATAAATTAATGAAAAACTTAAGCGGGATTTCTAACCCGAGCTCTCTCTCTCTCTCTCTCTCTCTCTCTGCCTTATCATGGTATTCTCTTAAAGGTATACAATAAATTGTAAATGAACAAAATGGCAACAATTTGATAACAAAAAGCTCATACACATTCTTTAAAAATCAATAAAAATGTTGATACAATGTAATTTGGGATATTTAAACCAAGCTTATTATTAATTAACAAAATAATTAAAAAAGATTTCTGTTATTAAGAAAAAAACTGATGAAATAATATTTTTCTCATTTTAAAATGGGTTTTTAGGGAGTGTTTTGCCGACGTGCCTAAGATAAGATAGTTTTTATCGCATATTTTTTATTAATTAACTGCAAATCAACTATTTTTATATTCCTTCTACTACAACGTAGTGCGTAATTGAGTTATTGAATGCCCTGACAACCGCAGAAAATGATAAATGATATTTATCATTAGTATTTATAAATTACTTTGATAGTTATCAAAGCAATTTATAAATCTATAAAAATTTGCAATATTTTAACTAATTTTAACAACAGTCCTACATTTGTTGTTATTATCGTCGTCGTTTTAATCGTACCTATATTTGAAATAAATCTCACTGAGGAAAAACTTGTATTATTTATCTTTGGGACTGAACTCAAGTCTGGCTGTAGCGAATTATACATTATTTTTATTTTATTGACTTTAAAAACTTCGATGCATATTATGATTTCATTTCATTTTGTAAAAAAACTGAAAAAACATCACAGTTTCAATCCCTCAAGAACTAAATTTGGATTTTTAATACGATCGTTGCTGATGCGCGTAACCGAATGCATATCTTACAGTTCTCACACTTTTGTTGTTTTTGTGTAGAAAAGGAAATTTGTGAGAAGTATCCATCCCATGTGTATTGGTGTACATATTGATACATATATTATGTATGTTGTGTTGTGTGTGCGTGGTGATTTGTGTTATATGCTGATAGAACGAAATTAATTAAATGACTTTAATTTGACGATGAAACTTACATAAATGTGAATAAACACTGTGTTTTGTGTTATCAAGTGCTAGTGAATCCGTCAGGAGGCGGTAATCATGTACGTTTACTTGCTATTTGTGGATTCTGGATCTCGTCTCGTCGATGTACCATAAACAAAAATGTCAGCGATCCCGATTTTTTGTTTCTTGTTGCATACCCATCGTTATACCTTAATTAGATCACACGAATGATATAAATTATTGTTAGACGCTTTCTCTGACGGTGTTGTATAGTCGAAACGGCGTGTCTTTGGCAATAAATCGGCCATAATAAGCGTGCATTTAGTGTGCTTCGCGCCCGTCTACACCCGACCTATCTCATTGTTTATGTATGGAGAATAAACCTGGATTTTTTGGCGTTTGTGGTGAATTTTCGTATTAATTGAATATCTGGATATAAGCAAGGCCTGACGGTAGCCGGTTGCAGCGCGGGTTCGCGGGGCGCCGCTAGCGTCTTCGACCCAAGGTTTTTTGAGATCTCTATTTATAATAATTTCTCGATATGTAGCTGCAGCATAATGACATTCTTGTAATGAAGTGCCGCGCCGTGGATTTGTGGGACATGTGCCAATTATTTCGCCTGCTTGTGTCGAAAGCCCCGTGGCTGATCGTATTGTATGTATACAACGACCTTACACTTGTGTTTACATGAACCTATCAATGGTAATCTTTTAAAATTTTATATTAAAGTTTATGATATTTATAATTGCTATTTTTATGCAGCCTCATATATCATGATCTAATTTCTTTACAGTTACTGTAGACTATCTTATAAACTAGCAAATGCTACTTTATTATGTCCACCTGATGTTCCATATGATGTTCCATTGTCCCAAATGGCATCAAACTTTTGAACCCACTATATTCACAAAGTTATTAAAGAGTTATCTAACTGAAATGTTGTGTAATAGTAAATTTTATTAGATCAAAACATAATTTTAAAATTTGTCAGTAGTAATTTGCTTTTTTAACTAGTACATTTTTTGCATTTGGCATTAATGAAGTATGCAGTTTTTTTTGAATTAGGTGAAATAAAATACACTTGACATGTAAATTACTATATTTTTTATTTAAAATAATATTCTGTCATCAGATATCCTTAATACATTCACAATGTATGTTTGTTGTCCATGTACATTATATAAGTACACAATTAAAATATTATAATATTCATGCAACCCAAACTATACAATTATTATTGAAAATATATTAACAAATAAAATTATTAATTTAGGAATAATTGCTTTTTGCTATAGCTTAAATGATTAATTTATTATACAGTTATAAATTTCCTTTTCATCTTTTTATTTTGTTTATCACATCAAAATAATTCATATGAAAAATCATACTTTACAATGTCTACATGCTAAAATGTTGAGTTTTCAAAACACTTGGACTCAGTAAGTACCTTAATTCTGGTATATATAACATTGAAGGACCTTCTAACCCAATGGTTAAAATTTTCATAAACTATTTCAAAACAATTAACATGGCTGGGATTTTAACGCACATACTGTGTCTTACCTTGGTTTTTATTTTCCAAACCATAAAATGATAATAATATGTACATAGAGTTTTAAAAATAGAAAAGATTAAACTCTTGAGTTCTTAGAGGTGTTTTGCAAACAAGTGTTTTTTAAGATTTATAATTTTGATGATTTATAAGTTTTAAATAAGACAATGTTTATAATAGTTTTTACTAATTACTAAATACACATCATTAAATTATTAAAAAATTTAATAACAAAAATTCCACAATGACTTGCATGCTTTAAAAATTTACTAAACATTGCATCACATTACCCATTTGTATTGAAATTATAAATATCATTCATCAAAGAAGCTTCATAGTATAGTAGAAATGTTGTAAATGTTCTGTAGTAAGATTCTGGAGAAGACTCTTTACATGATTTAAAACCAGGTTTAAGAAATTGAATATACTCAACTTTGTTCCAGTATGAGTAAGTAGATGTCACACACCTTCAAAATATTATATTATTTTTATATTGAATACTGATTCTTACTATATTTGTTTTTGCATATGCTACCTTACCTAACCAGTTTGTTAATAGACCACTGCAGAATATTGAACTTTTCCATAAAGAATATCTGCTATGACACTCTTGCCTGCAAATGGGATTGACAGTTGTAATTTAAGTGATATAGTAATTTTTTTTGATTAGTTCATATCTCTAGCACTGTTTCAACTTCTTCAACTGAATAAGGGACATAACATTCCATAAAATTTTTATTATCAACCACTAAATATTATTCTACTGTTTTGTGTGGTGAAAATGTGGGTAAGATATAATTAAATTGTAAAGTTATAACATGAATAAGACACTTCGTCACAATTCTTTTCATGCTCTTCTTAAATAAAATAAATAAATATATGCCAATAAATTTTAAAGTCAATCCAGACCCAAGATATTATAGAAAAAGAGGTTTTCAATTATGAAATTCTAGTACAACACCTTGATGACTAGTGTATATGCCACTGGTTGCCTAACTCTGTTAATAAAGATACTCTGCCTTGTCTTACTGCAAGGATGTAATTAAAAAATATCTTCACTCTAATATTGGAGTTGACAGAGGTCCAGAATATTAAGCCATTTCATCCCAACTTCCACCTAAGACATTATTTGGGACAGATTAAATATGTATTATAATTTTTCATCATAGTCAATATTGTAGATATATATGTATATTTTTTATCTAGTTACTCATATAGGTATATGATTTAATCTCACAAATTGGTTTATGCACTGCTAAAATTGGGCTTTTTCATACACAAATTTCTAGGTATCACAATGCTCTTAATCCTTTCTTTCTTCTTTTTTCAATAACTTTATGTAAACTTCATGTAATTTTCCATAATGGGTAGACAAAGATATATAATGAAGTCCTTTTTGACCCGCTTTTCACTGAAGCTTATTTGGGAGGATGTGTCTTATGAAGAGCTTATTGTTGTCATAATGTCCAAGCTTTCAGTACAATATAATTACACATATTTATTGACATACATATATATTTACATGGATAAACAATAAACATCGAAGACATGTACAAGCATTCATATTCATCATATAAATATTTTCTCCTAGTGAGATTTGAACCTGTAACCCTTAGCTTCAAAGGTCTCTATCAACTCTGCTATCAGGTTTATCTACCTGTCACTTCCTGTTAATTCTTCTGAAATTTTTTAACAATTTAACCACAAATGCAAATCTGCCTTTCACAAAGTAAATGATTTGTTTAAAACAAATTAATCCTATTTATTGTTATAACAGTGAAAATTTATATGTTTGTTAATCATGTTATAATGGCCCAACAGACATGATGGCATTTTGGCATACAATTATGTCATAACCTGGATTAACAGATAGGATACATTTAATTTTGAGAAAAATGCAGCATAGAAAGGGAACTATACTAGATTTTGCTTGACAGATTTTGATTTGTTGTAATGAAAAAGATTTTCGTGCTGATTTATCAATATGAAAAAAGTAGGAAATCAAGTCAAATCATTTATTTAACAATAAGCAACATAAATAACATCTATCAATTGTCATTTTTGATACTGCACTACACTAGCACACTACTACACTAACACTGTTTCATATTGAGGTACCGGATGGTGATCACTCCCAAGCTATTTCTAGAAAATATCACATTATATTTGTATAATGCATTATATTGTTAAAAATATCGACCAAAAAGAGGATACCTATGGAGTTTCTTTCGCCTGTTTCTTCTCCATTAGAGGAACCTCATTACGAAACGGTGGTAGACTGAAAATGACGATCGATAAACGAATGTATGTTCTTATGTCGACGAATAAATGATTTGATTTGATGGAATGTCATATGTAAATGTAATAATGTGAGGTTCTAATGGAAAAGAAAATGATGAATGTAACTCTGTAGATATGCAAACTTATTTATACTCAAGGATTTATATTAAAAAATGGCTAATATAAATTCATTTATACTATAAAAACTCTTTTTATATAGTTTTTCTTTAATTAATTTTATTAAACGAGTGTTAACGGGTAACAGGCAGGCTTTGCACTTTTTACCTTTTTCTTGGGGTTCTAGTTCAAGTCTAGTTCAACCGTTTTTGATGATTCTATTCTTACTATAACTGACATAAAACATAAGCTGTAGCCCAATTAATATTTCGTCTTTTTTTTTTGTCACTGGCGCCAGAGTAAACTTTTTGGACTTGAGGAGGGAAGAGTTATGGTTTTAAAAAATAAATCTGACACAATATTTTCCACAGTCAAGTTGGCGAAGGCACGTAGGGGTATGATCAAGGAGAAGGAGAAGGGCGGGGGCGCCCGCATCAAAGACGAACCCAACGATCCCACAGAACCAGGTAAATGTTTATAAATATGTACTTAAGTCAAATTAATTACATTTTTTTCTCGTATTTGCCTTCACGCAGTCCTCAATATTGGGTTAGAAGGAGGTTGAGACAATTCAACTCACTTTTCACCTGAGCTTATTTTAGATAAAGTGAATGGTGTCGAACCTGTCACCATACATACCTGTCCTTTACATGCATTTCTTATTGCCAAACTCGGAATCTTTACATGTCACAATAAAATAAATTTTTTGACATTGGAACATAAATTTCACTTTTCAAATGTCGCTATTCTGTTTAATCTTTCACCGTTAGGTATCGATGATCCTCTAATTTCCTGTAACAAAATGAAAAAAAGACATTATTTAAATCATGATAAACTAGTCATGATAGCCGTGTTGTTAAGTGAGTAATTCGAGTCATTCGAGTCAAGAGTCCCGAGTGATAGGCTCGACCAATAAGGTTTTTCAAATCTTATTTATGATTTACATCGTGGGCTTAGACAGAAGTACGTTCGGCAGACACTCTTGTCCCCAAAAAAATTTGTACGATGAAAGGTGGGTCGTAAGGACTTAATTGTCTGGACTTCTGTCTACCCTGGTATCGTAATAGCGTGAAGAAATTTACTTTTATTTATTTTTCATGATGTAACTGCTAATTGGCAAAACATTAGGACCACCACTGCTGGGTAAAGACCTGTCCCGTAAATTTCACTATAATGTGTGGACGTAGTATGAACAGAAACTAAAAATGTATTTAAAAGTAATATTGTTATTAAGGCAAATAATAATTCCCATTTAACTTACCCTTGATGTGATTAGAAAGGCTAGTTTTAGTTTAGCATAATTGCACGACAGCGCCCTTCAGAAGGCGCATTATACAAATGGTACATACTGTTGCCAATAGATGGCGGTGCATTATAAAATATATATGATAAAAAATAGCGTAGTAGTCAATGAGTTTACTACTGATATATGGCTGTTAAGTGTTGATACAATTACGTTTCCGTGATTTCTTTTTTTTTTTATTTGAGCAGGTGTCAAAGGAACCATCGGTATCTGACGCCCTTGTTCACTTGTAAAATCAAAGTGGCTGTGTGTGCTTTGTCTCTTTTTAGAAAGCACTGGAAATTGGAATGATAGAACCGGGCAGAGGTTTGGGACTCTGTTTTCATGCTATGTGGGTGCGGGTTCGAATTCCGCTTCGGGGCAAACATTTGTTTGGTTAATATAATGTTTGTATGTCAGTCATGGATATTTAAATTTATATTTAAACATTTGTCTATGAAAATGTTTATGTATGTTATATACCTAGTCAGGTCATAAATTCTGTCACATGTTTAACCTAAAATAATTAAAACAAGTTTATTCATTATGTAACTATTTATATACCAAAATGAACTTAACAAAACATAGATTCTAAAGACACTAAAGTTTATTCAAAATTACCTCCGTGATTTTGAATTCAGGCCTTCAATCTGTGCGGCCAGTTGTCTATTGCAGCACGAACGAGGTCCATGTCAATATCGGCGGCTGCCTTAATCAAGGATGTCTTGAGTGACTCCAAATTGGGATGAGGCTTTGAGCACGCCTTTTCCTCCAAGTGTGCCTGTGCCTCCATATCTTGTAATCTAACGGATTCAAATCTGGACTGGAGGAGGGCCAGTCTTCGTGCCCGATGAAGTCGATTTCACGCGCCGCCAGCCAGTCTTGTGTGCTCTTCGCTTTATGAGCTGGTGCCGAATCTTTTTAGAATACCCAGTGCCTGTTATTGAACATGGTATGAGAAAAAGGTTCCACAAGGTTTGTCAGGACTGTATTTCGATACACAACTGCATTCGTTTTTACACCTTTCTCGCAAAAATTTACCTCTGTTAAGCCCCAATAAGAAACTCCCAACCATACCATGAGCGAGGATGGAAAATGACCTCGTTGGACAACCGGAATACGGTTGCTCGCTTCTTCACTACTGTGTACGTACACATTATCATTTTGCTTGTTGTAGCTCTCTTCTACGGTAAAAAATTTTTCATCCGAAAAAAGAATTTCCTGATATTTTTTTCCCGCGTACCGCTTAAACAAAGCGCGGCATCTCTTCAGTCTCAGGTGCATTAGACGAGCATTAAAACAATGTCCTGTTTTTCTTCGATATGCCCGAAGCCCTAAGTCTTCATTTAACACCCTTTTCACCGTGGTTCTGCTTAACCCCATCTGAAGGGCCAACAGTTTCTGCTTACGTTTGGGATTTCTTTGAATTCGAGCCTTCACAGCTTTTATCACTGCTGGAGTCCTAACAGACCGAGGGCGACCACTTCTCGACCTGTCATCTACACTAGAGTCTTCATTGTATCGTTTGATGGTACTATAAACGAATCTTTTGGTTATATTCAAATTTTTCAGTATGTCAAAAACTTGAATTGGCGCGTAACCGCAACGATGCAACGCAATAACTGCAACACGGTCTTCTTTAAGCGTCCACTCCATATTTAAAAATGAGTAAAATTGTAAAAAGTATGTAGTTTTATTTTCATGAACAATTCGAAATTCTAATTCTATTCTAATAAAATTTTTTGTGGCCAGCATTTTAAAAGAAAAGTTTTTACTGTGTGACAATACTTATGACCTGACTATGTAAAGGTATATAAGTATATTGCACCGTTACCTTTGACACTACGACGGCTATAAGTACCTGGAAAGTGGGTCAAAGGGACTTCATCATCTTGTCCTCAGCCTATCCCCGTATTAGGAAAATTGGATTGAGCGTATACACGAGTAGTGGGTCCTAATTACATTGCAGCCATCATAACATAGGAAATCCTGACGACCGTATAATGTGAATGATTTATGTGAACGTAAAAATTTGAACGTAAAAAATAAAAAATTGCAAATGCCGACGAGGTCATGGTGTTACCAAGGTCGTACCGGTCCATTTATTGATACAGCTTACCTCTAATATGACTAACAATAGAGTAGAGTAATATGAAACCTCTAATATGACTAACAATAGAATAACATAGTGGTATAAAAAATATTATATTTCAAAAATCACGTACCTGTTGGTATTATTTATTTATTTATCTTCACGCACAATCCCTGACGGGGTAGCCAGAGAGAACAGATCGCCAAGTGTCACGATCCCTACATACTTCTTTCGCTTCTTTCAGATTCATCATCTTCTTCATACATGCACGTCTAGGTATCCGAGTACTCTTGACCCTCCCCTCTTCGAGCAATTTACTCACATGGTCTTCGAAAGTTAGTCTCGGTCTACCTCGACACCTTTTAATATTAACTTTCGCGCTATATATTTTCTTCACCATTCGGTCTTCACTCATTCGCTTAACGTGCCCAAACCATCGAAGCACGCCCTTATCCATTTTTGAGACAAGGTCATCTTTCAAACCTGCCATATTGCGAATCTCTTCGTTTCGCTTTCGGTCGGCCATGGTAAGGCAGCACATTTTACGAAGAGATCGCATCTCCACTGCAGTCAACCTGCTTTTATGTTTCTTCTGGCATACCCAGGTTTCGCTGCCATATAACAAAGTCGGTACCAACACTGCGTTATGTATTGCAAGGCGTGCATTTTTCACTACGCCTTGCCTTTCGATTAACGCAGTCAGAGCACCATTGACTTAGTTCCCGGCAGCGACACGCCTGTCCACATCTAAATCACATCTTCCATCCCGGCTAAACGCACTCCCCAAGTATACAATTTCATTCACCTACCTGTTGGTACAAGTTGGTGATTTTTAAATTTCCTTTGTCTAGTCTCTAAAAGTCTCAGCTCTATTATTATAAATTGACACATTTTCAGCTTATGTAACTGACTTATCCCTTAAGATTATATATTAACAATATTTGTACCTATTAATTCTATTATATGTAATATCTATATATAAAAAAATATCTTCACGCAATTCCCAATACAGGGGTAGACAGAAGTCTAGTCTAAACAATTAAGTCCCTTCGACTCACCTTGCACCAAAGATATTTTCGGGATAACATGACATGAGGTGGTGAGTCCGTCGCCGACTTTATGTCCAAGCTAACGATATTCGTACATATGTTTTTGAAAAACCCATTGGTACGAGCCTGCCACCTGGGGATCGAACTCGGGTTCTTTGACTCGAAATTCCGTCCACCCAACCACTCGGCTATCGTGACTAAAATATCTATACATGTGTATCTATATTTATATAATTTATAATATAATGTCTGTTTATATATAGTATTCTAATAGGAATAAATCCTATAGATTCTGCTGGTCTTTTTAAAAATCGCCGCATGGAATTACGGTAAATACCCACTGTAAATTGTATTATCAGATTAACCGCTGATCGCTCTATGGGGCTTGATATTAAAATAAAAATAATAGACCCAGACATAGACAGGGACAACACCAGATATATCGCTTCGTTCTCCAAAGTAGCTAAAGCATAAGTGGAAGGTACATGGAATGTACGACGCTACATTCCATCGGAATAAATTTTACTTACGCACCTATTAAAATCAATATGAAGGAAATGATAGAATTATGCCGCGACGGTGAAAGCAAACCATGTCAGCGATGCATGTAATCGATTCATCTTACGTTCGACGCCGTGTTTGTAACAATGCTATATTGATTGTAATGCTAATGGCCTATACCGTGATAAATGTTATAGGTTTAAAAGGCACGCGCATATCATTATCACGTATTATAAAACAAAGTCTCTGCCGCGTCTGTCTGTCTACCTCTTTGTTCGAACGCGTGAAGCTCAAAAACTACTGAAGAAATTTTATAATTTTTACTAATGGATGGAGTGATTAGGAAATGGAAGGCTTAGGTGTAAAATACTCTACTTATGATGAACATTAGTTACATTTTTATCTAACACCATGCTGTTGGTAACATAACAGGTTGATATTACAATACGACAAAAAAGTAGTTATGTTTTATCTGCCGAGGAGGATAGCTAGTATATTACATTCACCTGAGAATGACAGCTTCCAAACTCAAATTAAATTTAATGGTTTTAATTTTATTGTAACAGTATTTGCGGATAAACTTTGTACACAGTCTGATACAAACATTGATATTCATTAGCGCTCAGTAGAAATGTATCCCACATTGGGACCGAGCGCTAATGAATTCCTATAAATTTTTACCTATCTAACATTGAAATAGCTTTTCAGTAACGAACCATGGATAGTGAGAGCAATCCAAATTACGATCTACATAAGGGTTCCAATAGGTTTACGGGTTAAAATTGACAGATACTGCGTCCCAATAACCAACCGATAATTTGTTTTTGAAAAATCTTTTTTTGTGAATATGCGATCCGATGTGCTATCCTCCGATTTCAGTGGATTAACACTAGCAATCTTAAATTTGTTAGTAATGTTAATGTTTAATCGGGTTGCTTTTAACCACATTATAACGTCTTCCTCAAAAAACGATAGCATCTCGGGATGCTCTCTCTGCGATATTGGCTTTAAAATTAATCCTAACAATTAGTAAATATTGTCGAGCATACAATGTTATTGCACAAAAAACAAGGACGGGGTTAGATAAGCTAGAGCTCTACACATAATTTACTGTTTACATTATTATTATTAAAAAGTTTAAAGTGAACTGAAGTGGTCGCTGATCGTTGGAAAGCTATGGATATACATTTCCATTATGTATATTTATGACTGCAACTATATTTTTAAAGCTGCATTAACCCTGGTTTTGGGTGCGGATTGCGAAACATGCGGTCGCAGGTTCGGGCTCCACACATTGCAGCGTAGTTGGAGTGGTTAACAGGAATACTAGTAATGTTATTTGGCATTGCTAATATTCTTTAAAAAAATATGTTCATATGGTTGGTGTTAGCAATTTGTAGGTGTTCAACAAATTTCAGATTGTGACAGTGAAAAACAAAAGTGTATGTCCTTTCATAGTAAATTATAGACGTAGTAACTACATGAAGCTCTTCACTTAACGATACATTTAACTGCAGTTGGTAACGCCAGATATTATTTATACGTTACTATAATTTACTATTATGCGGCAAGAAAAAATAATACAATTGCTTACGTAGTTTAACGATATGAATAATTGCGATATAAACTTTTTTTGATACGAAATAAGAAAGACGATATATTTATTTATAACAAACACTGGCAATTTTTTGTTGTGCATAAATTATCATTAAAACTATCTGAATAGAATTACATATATTATAAAAACTGTGGTCTAAAATAATAATAATAAAAGTAGTATGAAGTTGCCGTTTAGTAACGGCGTAAGTATGTGGTACTCCTTTTCTGCCCGTGAATGTTGAAGATGACGAAATGCAATCGGCTACCGACTATTGCGGGATCACCACATCAAAAAATACCTGACCAAAATTAAGCTGACCCGTTACAGGTGGCAGCGTCTAAAGTCTGTTATTGCGCCCGCCAATCGGTTTGCCAAACGTAGCTATTACAGCAGACCCTTCCAGACCTACCGGAAATCGAAACTGTGACCAACAGTTGTAAGAGCATGGTCGCGGTTAAGGAAGTTAAAAGCATTAACAAATTAATAATAACATCTTTGCAGCTGTAGTGAAAATTATTGCAAATGTTCTCGTAAAATAAAATTTTACTAGCATGATACAGGTAATTACATATTGCTCGCTAGTCGGACCACTTTTTGTTTACCTAGAACCGGTTTTTTACAAATAAAACCAGCTGTGGCTAGCGATTTTGTCCTCCGGAAATATTAGAAAATTGTATCAAAGCTACAAATAAAGATTACATGCTTCCGCAGAATTATTGTGTGCCTCCATACTTACTCCAAATTGACAACTATTTTATCATATTGTATATCTATTATATTATACATATAAAAAATGGAGTGTCTGTTTGTAATATAAAACTGAATAATTGAAATAACCGTTTTTACTTACTACTTTTTATTAACAGAACTTTCACTGCAGATAGCTAATGTTATAAGGAGTAACATAGGCTACTTTTATTTTAGAAACATAATTAGGTCTCCGTGTGAAGTGTTAGACTGCGGGCAAAACCGCCGGAGGCAGCTAGTAGTAAATATAAATTGAGCGTCCACTTCTATATATCTTCACTGTGTTAATGCTACCTTATTTTACAATAGTAGTTAAAGTTTTAACCAAAAACCTTATTATTGAAAGAAAAAAACTTATTAAATTATTTTCTTGTAAACATTGATTTAAAGTCACAATGAATAGTTAATAAAAAAATGCACTGGCAATAAAATTTAACCAACATAGGAAGTAATACAATAGGAAATTTGTAAATACCTTGCTTTTAAAAACGTATTAATATTGATAGATTAATTCCAGTAGTGTTTCCTCGCATGTTCATTTTCCACTATTGAGTTACAAAATTATAAAAGAATTATAATTCAGTGTCGACATTACATTTCATATTTTAATTTTATAGAGCTAAGCATCCTGCAATACATAATCTCCCACTTCCTGCTGTATATAATATGCTTTTGCATAATTCATTATTTAACGTCAAATTCTATCACGGTTTAAAGTTATTTTAAAAAATGTATAGTGTTCACCGAAACGGTAATAATTTAGTAAATTCTATAGTGTTAATAACTTTAAACAGTTGTTCATTGTTTACGAGGTAAGTGTGAGTTTATTGCTGTGCAGTATCGTCGTAAGGTTTACCATCTTTCTACCTGTGAGTGTCGTAAAAGGCGATTTTCAAAGACAAAGCCACAATGACTACCTACAAATGGCCTTTCCCTAATTCTACTCACGCATTACCCAATACTGGGGTAGTCGATTTAATCCTATCAACCCACACTTTACAAGCTATTCACCTATACAAATCGTAAATAAGTAAAAAAAAACAACTCATTGGTTCAAACATTTCTCCTTCTCGATTTAACGTCTCTCAATTCGAATTCCGTGACCCGTCCATATCGTACACAAAAGCTTTAATTTTTTATTAATATTTAATAAAAAATATATAAATACGATTTTACAAAATATTTTTAGCGACTTTGTTATTCTTTGCCTTTAGAATAGGTAGGTAGGTACATTGAAACCTGGAAAACATGTAGTCATCTACTAAATTAATGAAAAGATGTGATCTCTCTTATTAACTGCAAACTATTTATATCTGTACGGCGTTGCGGAACATTTGATAAGAAAATGTATTTTCGGCACAATAATTGATTTTAAACGTGGAACGTCGGGCAATTATTTATTTTCACAGAAGTCATGCAGTAGTGCAGCAGCTTTTTTCAAATTCTGCAAATATTTTCAAAAACGAAAAGGCTTAAATATTAACGTGTCTATACTGAACGATGATAGATGACGGTTAAAAATCACCAAAAATGCTCGATAGAAATACATAAGAAGAATTTAAGCTCTGTCCGCCTGTACTTCTTTACGACCAACTTCTTTTTTTTTTTTTAATTAAATAAACGACATTCCGCCTTACGTTTTTAGGTCATGGTTCACGTCCGCCATCCGCGTCGCTGCCGACGCCGGCGGCGTTAAAGAAGGAGCCAGAGGAAGCAGCGCACCGTGTCAAGTTGGAGCCACACACACAAGCGACGGACGACAGTAGCGCCGAACTGGGCGTCGACGGCATTAAGACCGAAATCGACGGTCTCATGGACAGCGACGGTAAGAATTGTGCGTGTTTTTGCTCTACACAGTACACAATACTCTCTATGGATACTAGTCTTAGCTGATCGGCAAATGTTTTTGTTTTGTGTTTAGAACCTAACCCGCTTTAACTAAAATGGGTAAGTGTCTCTGTGCGGTGCAACGAAATCCGGCTTACCGGTATGTGTGTGTAGAGTCCGTCAGAATTTCCATGTCTGGCCGAATCCGAACCCTGTCAATAATTATCAGCTATATGGCTGTTTATCTTTTCTTAGGTCAAAGATGCGGATATATATGCAGCATCTTTGACCTAAGCCGTCTTTATTTAACGAAATGTTTAGCAAAAATTATTAATATAATTTGTTTAAAACTTTATTAAATCTAGTTCAACTTAATTCCCTGGCCATACAACGAACAGCCAGTTTAATGGGCACTTTTGAAATCGGAATTATTACGGTGGGCTTGTTGTCCTTTTTTTACATAAAGTTGATATTACTTTTTTTGTAGTGTATTTATTAATTTGATAATGAAAGTAAGTAATCTGAAAATCTCTCCCGTTACATCAAGTCCACAACACAGAATGACCCTCCCTCCTCATCTCCCTCGCACATCATCGCGATCTCACCCTTTCGTAACAATTCGTTCAATTTCGGCGCATGAGGAAAGCTTTCGGGATATTTTGGCCATAACCGAAGGTGGTTTTTTTTGGCCGAAGTTGCCGAAGCTGATGCCGAAGACAAAGCTTCTGTCGGACGTTACTCCAAGTGTTTAGTTTGTGGTCAGTCGCCGTGCGAATCGAACGTGAAAGAACAATATAGTCAATTGACGGTAGATCATGAAATTTCGTGGTGTCAGGCAAAATGTTAAACCATACACAGAACATGAAAAGGTGAAAGGTTCAAGACAACGTGAGACACAAGTGGTGACTGGTAAATTCTTGTTGGATTTTTTTATTTTTAAGTAATTAATTGGGCTATGTTCTAAGTACGTATAAGTAGTTTTGTCTTTGATTCCATTAGTATAAACACGTCTAGGCATAGTGTCGTAAAAACCTGGCACTCAATTGTTTTAGTGATCGATTTGACGATCGAGTGATGTTGTTAGATTATTTATTTCCTGCAACTGTGTCTTTGATTTCCGTCATTGGAAACAGAAACTTCGTAAAAAAATCATGTCTCCTTTTCTCTGAAGAGTAAAAAATGGGGAAATGTAGTTTTCATTGTTGAATAAATCTGTTTATTATAACCTCTTTTATTTTAACCTCATATTGCAAATAATGGTGATATTTTATGATATCCGTAGCTTGATTATCAATTAAAGAAAGTTATAAATTGCTATTCAACATTGTATCTAATAAATATGTTTTCTCTATATCACAGGTGATCCCACAAAATCACCATCCTGCGAGATGGGTGGACCCGGGTCCCTAAAGTCTGAGCGGCTGTCATCCGACTCCAATGATATTTTGGATCCGCAAACCGGCCTAAGAGGTTCAACTGGGAACCTGCAGGTAAAAAAAGTAATATACCTTGTAAATTTTTCGCATGTGGCATGCTACGTTAACAGTAATACCAGGTTTACGAAAATCGCTTAGCTTCAACAGATGGCGCTTTAATATATAGGAGATAACATCTGCTCAAACCAAAGGTAGACTGGTAGAGAATGCCTCTAGGAATTAAGTTCCGCCATTTTGTAAATTTTTATGTGTGCTAATAAAATTTAAATAAATAAGTAAGTAAATATTACGAGACTTACTTTGATGTAAAACTCTGTTAAAATTATAATAAATATTGTTCAAATTAAAGAGTAGTTTGTAAGAAATCAAAAATTGTCCAATATATAAATCGGACAGTATTTTTGACCTAAATTTCACTAGAGCTTATTTGGGATAACATGACAAGTGATAAGCCAGTCGCCGTCTTAGTGTCCAAGCCAATGATAACTATCGTTCAAGGATTTGGAAAAAACTCAATGATGCGTGTCTTACAGTTCGTTCTTCTTCCAGAAGAACATTGTCAAGTCTGATTAGAGTTTCAATCATCACTCCATTCGGTTAGCATGACCGGTTAAACCGATTTAATTTCTTATTAGTATTATTGCAATGATTTTTCAAAGCATCTATTAAATTATGAATTATTATAAAACTCCACTTTTAATTTTTTAATCAGGTTTTACATAGCCCTTTTTGGGTCTTCAAGCACAAGGAATTCAATTGTTTTTGTTTAAATATTTCAGACAGTATATAAGAAAAATTAAACACGCATGCATCCTGACTAAACCTGCTTTAAAATAGCTTATTCAAGTTCAATGTTCAGTTATAGTGCTAGAGACATAAAAAAAAAGTTTACTAATTTACGCCGTGGGTTCAGTGCATATAACACGTTTTTATAAGATTAGAGTTAAAATGAGCTAACATTTCAAATATTCGAAGTCACTGGTACACTGTCACCCCTGAGGACTGTTATGGTATGTCTCAATGCGCCTAATTAAACTAGCTCTTTATATCTTTTTAAATGGGAATGGGTTATGGTGTGGTACTCACCCAGACAAACCCTAGGCAGAGACGGAACCTTCCACCTATAAAACACCTTAACCACTTTGGGATGTTTATGCATGGCATGCATGACGGAAAAACGAAAAGTTTTTTTTTTTGGCTCAAGACTTGAACAATTAGAAACGGAAGAAAGTTAATTATAAGAAGTAACACTTACTGATGACATTGTTGAATAGTTGTTTTAATCGAATTATTTTGCTGTTTCAACATGTCAACAAAAAGAATTTCTTTTAACCATATTAGAAATTTTTTTTTAACCATGTAAAGAAAATTTACTTTATATTTTTATATAAGAAATTTATATATCATCAGTATAGCGGTAAATTTTCAATAAAAGGATTCATATTTCATTTTCTTTTCTAAAATTGTAAGTCTTCATAATTTATGCATATTATATTGAATATATTCATCTTTGTCATGTATAAGGTTTAGCAGAGATTACAAATTTATATTGTGTGTGGTTCAGATTAACCTATCTGACTTCCACATATCAGTTTTCATCTCTCCGGTAAACTGAAATTGCCGAGATCTTTTAGAAAATGTACTACTACTGTATATGTACTACTAATACAGTATATGAATGGCTACAATACTTTTAGAAGTAAGGTCATAGGGGAGTTTCATATATCATAAAGCTAGACGGAATAAAATAATCTATTTAGTGTCGTTATGATACTCAATGATAGTTAAGAACAATAGGTGATATGGGTATGTTTTCTATTACGTTATGTTTCTCTGTAATATTTGTTGTAAGGCCATAACCGGTCAGGTATTAAATGAAAAAGTAAATAAATTGTGGAATTAGTTAAATTAAATGTATTGATGAATTTCTACCAAGAGTGAATTACCAATTTATTGCATTCTGATCAGGATGGAAATCAGAACTGTCGCAATCCGAGCAACGAGGGGCTCGGCTCTTGCAGACTGGGCGGCGGCAACATGGGCGGCGTGTCCATGGGCCCGATGTCCAGCGAGGCGCAGACGCTGCCCGCTAACGTCATCAGCAAGCAGGCCGGCAGCATGGAGGTAACAGCTTCGTGTATTACAGGCAGAGAATAAGTCTGGCCAGTGCGCGTTATCGAATCTTGATTATTTAAAAAAAATTGGATTCGAAATTTGTTTGGTGAAATCAATTTAAAGAGCGGTTTGTCATAGCTTATCTAGGAGCTCAATGTAAATATTAATAACAGCAATATAATTTTTAAGATTTTGTTACCAACACATAACTAAATATGGATCTATGATCTGAAACAGTGTTATTATTATTATGGGGTATTTGTTAAATTTGCACGATTCACGGTCACGGTTGGGTTATTATTATTATGCTAGCTTAAATTTGATTGTCTAAAAGCCGAACGCAATCTTAGGATACACAGAATAAAGGTATGACATATGGAAACGACTACAAACGAAATTAGACCTTATTGCTTCAGATCAGAGGTTTATATTTGTGAAAGTAAGACTTTTTTAAACAAGAAACTTGAAATTCATGTCTATCGCTACCTAAATTAACTTCATCTTTTCGACTCTACTAATTGCCTGTTTTAGAACGGGGTGAAACGGATTTCTGGTTTAAGTTTGTAACACACCTTATTTAAGGGAATAAAGTAAAAACTCCTGTGTTCCTCCCAGCAGCAAAGCCAGATATTCGTGTTCTCTACACTGCTGGCCAATAAGAGTGCGGAGGCAGTCATATCCGGGCAGCATCATTCGATAATCGCCTACCACTGCGCTCAGCCAAACACCAAGAAATATCTCGAGGTAATGTATAATTGTAAGACTTTGATTAGACATAACTGTGTGTGCGTTCTAACAGTCAGTAACATTTATTTTTGTGATGTAGCATTTATGTACGTACAATATGTCAACTTTAGAGTAATTTACACATATAAATTAAATTGGACTGTTTGTAATATTGAAATAATCGTTTTTTACTACATGTATGTGAATATATACGGTATATTCTTGGTGTATGTACCGAAATCACATTTTTTTACAATTTTTTTTGTCTGTCTGTCTATTTCTTCCAGTTAATCTCTTAAACGGCTGAACTTTCTGACTTTCACTGACAGATAGCTAATGATATAAGGAGTAAAATAGGCAACCTTTATTTGAGAAACATAATTAGGGTTCCGCTTTAAGTGTTAAACTGCGGCCAAAGCTAGTAAAAAATAAGTGCCATAATATTATTTGAATTCATCTTAAATTTCCAGAAACATCCACTCAAAATTGGCCAGTTCAATAAGCAAAGCCCTGCTCAATGGTTGAACAACCTCGCTATGGCGAAAAGCCGCAGTGGCATGCGTGGCGGGCCCAACATGATGGGGGGTCCTAACCAAATGGGCCACATGATGGGTGGACCCATGGGGCCGAACATGGGTCCTATGGGTCACGCCGGTATGGGGCATATGGGACCTAACATGATGGGACCAAATCGTATGGTGGGACCTGGAAACCAGATGATGATGATGAAAGGTGGCCCCAGCCAGATGGGACAAATGGGTCCCGGGATGGGTCCCATGGATGGGTTTCCAGGAGGCACCCCGTCCTGTGGTGTCATGGACGGCCTCGGTGCTGATGGTGAAATGCCCTGGGACACCGTAAGTGTACATTTTTAAGTTTCATTAAAACAAAACATAAAAAGCATGTTTTTGTTATTCATATATTATTCTTTTATATTTTTTTAATTATTGTATATATATATAATTATATTATTGAATTTAAATAGTAATAAAATTGTTCTATGAGTATTTCCATACTAGAGGGGGTATAAAAATTACATCATTATAACAGATTGTATCTCATATTGAACATAATAAACAGATACATAATGATACAGATATAGAACGAATCAAATCACTTATTCATGTATATAGGTAATATATATTTAGGGTTTCCAGATTGGAATTTACCGTGTCTGGGACAATATAGGCCGAGGCTATACAAATATAAATTACTAGATATCCAATTTTATATTTGTACTAATTTTTTGAGAAAAATACATTTTATTTTTCAAATTTATGCTTTTATTAGTCCAGGTAAAAGAAGTTTGGTAGTTTTATAGTAGGCAATCAATAAAAAAATGAGAAAGTAAAAACAAAATGAACCTTTCCTAGTGGTATGTGCGTTGGGCGGCCTGAAGGTCGCACGCGATAGTGCGATAGGGAAGGGTGCAAGAGTGAGAGGGATGGCATGACTCAGCGTGCGAAGCAAACCCGCACGCTACCTGACGCCAAGCCGTGTCATATCTGTTAATTATTTTTTTTTGGAATCCGGTACAATTGACCGAATTCTGAACACGAAGCATTATGTGAAATTCCGGGATAATCCTGCAAATTTCGGAGACCATCTATCGGTAGTCATGTTTTAATCTACCACCGTTACGTAATGAGGACCGTTTAAAACAGTTATCTAAATAATTTTAATAAAATGTGAATACAATTCTGGGATAATCCTGGAAGTTCCGGAGACCATCTATGGGTAGTCATGATTTAATCTACCACCGTTACGTAATGATCCCTTTAAAACACAGCCATCTAAATAATTTAAAAAAAAAAGGGAATATGAATGATGAATGTAGTTGTGTTACGATAAACGACATCTATTGATCGTCATTATTCAATCTACCACCGTTTCGTAATGGGGTTCCTTTAAAACATGAACAATGTGAATGTAATTGTGTCGTTCGTTTGCAGAAAACCCCCTCAGTGATGTCGAACGGCATGTCGAACGGGCCGCAGCTGCCGGCCTGCTCGGAAGCGGGCGAAGCGCCGTCCGCGGACGCTGCGGACTCCTGCCAGCCCGGCCCCAAAGGTACCAGCGCACATATAGCAAATATGCTCTCCCCTGCAGACGGAAGCATAAATATAATAACAACCCACCAGTAATACTTTTTTTTTAACACGGGCAAATCCATTATGGATACCCAGTCTCCGGAAAGAGTTATCAATCAATCAGTATCAATATCAATATCTTTACGCAATTTCCAATACAGGGGTAGACAGAGGTCTAGTCTAGAAATTTAAGTCCCTTCGACCCACCTTCCACCGTAGATATTTTCGGGACAACGTGACAGGTGGTGAGCCCATCGCCGTCTTTATATCCAAGCCAACGATATGAATCGTACATAGGTTTTGAAAAAACCCATCGGTACGAGCCTGCCACTTGGGGATCGAACTCGGGTCTCTCGACTCGAAATTCCGACCACCCATCAACTCGGCTATAGTGACTTAGATTTATTTATGGCTTTAGATAGACATGGCTATAGATTTTGACATAAAGATACACAGGACATAAAGGAAAGAGTTATGTTTCTATTTTTAAGTATTTCTTATGTAGTTATATCATATCTTGACGACCTCCGTCGACGAGTGGCTTACACACCGGTTTTCATGGTGTCGCCAGATCTGAGGTTCTGGGTTCGATACCCGGTGGGGTCAATGTAGAAAACACTTTTCCTTCATTTTATTGAATGTGGGTGTTTGTGATAGCTTTGTTGTGTCTAATTGCATAGTACAAGTACACAAGCTGCTTACATTGGAATCAGAGCAATGTAAATGATGTTGTCCCTATTTATGTATATGTTATTGTAACTTATCTATTACAGTTTTCTTTGTTTATTTACGTATATTTTATTCTTAGACCAAGCAGATGAGTATATTAATAAATACAAACATAGGTATGGACAACATCAGAGTGGGGCGTATACACGGGTTTTCATGGTGTCACCAGATCCAAGGTCCCGGGTTCGATTTCCGAACGGATCAACGTAGAAAATACTTTTTCTTCATTTTTTCGGGTCTGAGTGTTCGATACCTTCTTTGTTCCTGTTCTATCATACAACTGCTAAAGCCGCTTATTTTGAAAACAGAACAATGTATGAGATGTTATCCATATATATGTATATATCCGTACATACATACATACATATAATCACGCCTCTTTCCCGTAGGGGTAGGCGGAGACCACTTCTTTCCACTTGCTACGATCCTTACATACATGTTTCGCTTCGTCCACTTGCATTATTGTATGTATGCATGTATTATATTTTCTCATTTACAGCCGGGATCATTAATCTTGAAAAATTTTCATTTTACAGCCGGTGTAAAAATACCCGACGAGAACCTCACTCCGCAGCAGCGCGCCCACCGCGAGGAGCAGCTCGCCACGATAAGGAAGATGCAGCAGATGCTGTTTCCGGAGAGCGGCGGCAACCCGGGCCAGGGTCCGGGCGAGGGCTCGCAGCAGTCCAATGACATCAATCCGCCGAATTCGTCCGCAAGCATAAACATGCCGTTCCCGCCCATGTCCGGAATGGGTCCCAACGGGCCCATGGTGTCCGGACCGAACGGACCGATGGTTTCGATGTCGAACAGCATGAACACCGGTCCTAGCTGTACCATGTCAGGGCCCATGGGTCCGAACGGTCCCATGGGGCCAGGGCCAATGGGACCCGGAGGTCCGATGGGCCCCAACGGTCCGATGGGAGGACCGATGGGTGGTATGGGAGGGCCGGGCGGCATGGGTATGGGTGGACATGGCTCCATGGGACCTAACGGGATGATGGGACCGAATGGTCCCATGATGTCAGGGATGGGTCCGAATGGACCAATGGGTCCAATGGGGCCATGCGGGATGAAAGGTATAAGAGGATCTTGCGGTGGCCCGGATATGAAATCGGGGATGTGCTCAGATATGCATATGAGTAGAGGGTGCGGCGGGCCTATGGGGGTGAGTATTATTTTAATATTTACTGAAGTATTATTGTCTATTTTAATAATATTGTTGAATATTTAAATTTAAATATATCTTTTAAAAAAGATAACTTAACTGGTCTTTTTAACATATTTATATAAATTAGATTTTCGCAAAAGTAAATCAGCACATTAAGTATGTATTTATATTTTATGGTTTTTATTACAGCGTATGCCGAATCCAATGGGCGGCATGGGCGGGCCTAAACCCTGTATGATGGGTGGACCACACATGGGACCTCGTATGATGCCTGGACCGAACTTGAACGCAATGAATGGTAAGCTATTCTTTGTAGCCCATACACCATGTATTTAAATATTTAAAACTAGTGAACTAGTTTTAGCAATTATTCAAAAATAATTGCTAACTTACTTTTACTATTCGTACTACTTGTACTCGTTTTACTATATTGAACAAGTGACGTACCCACAGATTCTCTCGGTGTTGCCAGCTCAGAGGTCAGGAAGGGTCCATGTAGAAAACCACTTTTTCTATATTTCTCGGGTCTGAGTGTTTGTGGTGTCTTCATTGTTTCCACGCATGCTTTAGCTACTACTTTGGGATTAGGTACATATACGTGAAGTTGTCCCTATCTATGCATTTTATTATGTAGGTCATACCATGTTTCTGACAATTACGTTTGTCAAAGAAAGTATTTCAATGGTGTTGCCACTTCCAGGCGGTATAATGATGGACGGCAGCATGATGGGCAGCATGGTGCACGGCGACTGCGGGCCCGACCACCACGGCATGAACGTCAATGGACCCATGTGCGACGAGTACGGCCGCGGCCGTAATGTGAGTTAACGTTATTTATTTCGAATATTTTGAGGGTATTCAAAAGTCAAGATATTATTTATCATTTAAGAAAACGGCATTTTGATTGTGCCTTCTGACACATCCCAAAGGGGCTTCTGTGAAAAGTGGGTGGAAAGGACTTCATAGTCTAGGCCCGTGCCGATCGGAATTAAGAATTGAAGTCAAAAGACCCGAGTTCGATCCGCAGGGCTCGTACCAATGGATGTACCAAGGATTTTTAAAACTTATGTACAATTTATATCGTTGGCTTAAACATGAAAGCCGGTGACAGATTCAGCACTTTTCACGTTGTCCCGAAAAATGCCTTTGATGGAAGGTGGGTTGAAAGGACTTAATTGTCAAGGCCTCTGCCTACACTTGTATCATGAATGGCGTTACGATATTAAAAATTGCTTGAAAATAAAAAAAAACTCAATAAAACAAGCCTAAATAGCCTTCTGCTTACCTATTCTGTGAGTCACCTGGTCTTTTGCCTCCCTATTCTATAAAAAACATTGTCGATACCTCGGTCTACCGCTGTATTGGGAATGACGTGGCCGATTATTGTTTAATTATAGAAAATTTATGGCATATATATTGTTTGATGTCTATGCTTATATACATAATGATGGTTATTAAATCCCGTTTGCAGATGGGCCCCGGGGACCCGGGCGGGCTGGGCCCGGGCCACAAGGGGCTGCGTAGCCCCAAGAGCCCGGCGGCCGGCGCGGACATCGACTGGCAGAAGCTGCACCACCAGTTCTTCGATGACCCCAAGTCTATGGAAACGGACCTCAGTAAGTATACTTATAGATATTGATGAGATACCCTTTTTTTCCGGTTTTGTACATATGGGTTTAATTGTATTAAACCCATATGTACCATGAGAAAGAGTAACACTAATGTATGGTTTAGATGAACATACTGCCTTTTTAGTTTTTACCTAGCTATTTTAATTATATATGTAGATAGTACCGACCCGCTATCACTTCGCATAAATTCATATTATAATAAATAATAATAAATATCTTCACGCAATTCCCAATACAGGGGTAGACAGAGGTCTTGTCTAGACAATTAAGTCCCTTTGACCCACCTTTCACCGAAGATATTTTCGGGACAACGTGACAGGTGGTGAGCCCGTCGCCGTCTTTATGTCCAAGCCAACGACGAAATTAGTACATAAGTGTTTGAAAAAATTCATTGGTTCTGCCACCTGGGGATCGAACTCGGGTCTCTTGACTCGAAATTCCGACCACCCAACCACTCGGCTATCATCGTGACTTCGTAGTATATTATGGTAAGATAAAACATATAATTATGAAAAATATGTAACGTTAGAAAATATTTTTAATTGGAATATATCATCGATAGTATTTCCTCTAATTTGAATTTGGTTATAAAAATAACCGTGTTAAGTAATGGCGGTTGTCTGCCGGCGATGAAGACAAACGGAGAAAGAGTTGTTACAATTTCCCTTTTTTATATAGAGGGAAATAATTACATAATTTTTGCTTCTTCTGGTTCGCCGTAATTGTTGAAAGACATGTTTACTAGGCGTGAAACATCTTTGTGTTGGAGAAAACAAAGGGAGGGTGGTGTTGGGATGTTTAGTAATAAAAATATTTGTTACAGGCACACAAGTAAAATCGCCATGCTCGGAAAGAGGAGGATGCCTACCGCCACCGCCTTACGGTGCATCGCCACTGCATCGTTCTGCTTCTGTGCCTATAGGTAAGATTGTCTTTTTATTTAATTTCAAATTTAGATAAACATAAAATAAAGAAAATTTTGAAAGATGAAATGTTTAGCTTTTTTTATAAAAATAAAGAAATAAAGATAAAAACTTAATGCCAATACTGGGGTAGATAGAGTTGTAGATGATGAAGTCCTTTCGACACACCTTCCACCGCAGACAATTTTTGGGACCACGTGACAGATGACGAGAACGTCGCCGACTTTATTATTATTCCCAGTCAAAGACACAATTCGAACATAAGTTTTATGAAAAAACCCTTTGGTACGAGCCTGTCACCTGGGGCTCGAACTCGGTTCTCACGACTCGAACTCCTATCACCCGACCACTCGGCTATCGTGACTATTATTAATTGACATGAATTGATTTAGCAACGGCATCGCCATCGCACGGGTCGGTGCAGATGCCGATGTCCGCGGAGGCGTCGCGCGCCGGCTCCGGACTGAACAGCCCCGCGCACTGCAAGCCGGGGCACAAGCAGGACGCGCCAGGTCGGTGTCGCATGGCGCACAGGCAGACAGACAGACAGACAGGCAGATAGACACACACACACGGCAAACGAATGCACATACGGCCAGAGCGGCAATAGCCTAATGGTTTAGGGTGCGGACTGCGAAACAAACATGACGCAGTCAGTCGCAGATTCGGGCCCCGCTATTCGACTATCGACGTAAACCAACTCCAGACACAAGCGTTGCAGCTTTATTGCAGTGGTTAACAGGAATACTAGTAATGTTATTCGGCATTTGCTAGTAATCTTTAAAAAAATACATACATATATACATAGATGAATACATAGATACATAGGTACATACTTACATACATACATGGATAGGGACAACATCACATGCAGTTGCTCATAAGTAATCCCTAACTATGTAGCTTAACCTCAAGTGTTAACAACGAAGGTACCACATCTAGAAATATTGTTTTACTGCAATGACCATTGCGGGATTCGAATCCGGGAACTCGGATCTGGCTAGAGCATAAAAACTGTTGTGTACTGTGACCACAGAGGTATGGAATTGTACGCTGCAAATTATTTTTGGATGGTTTGGCCCCAGAATGTATTAAAGTAAATGTATATTTGTTGCTGGATGATGGCTTCCATACATTTGTGTGGATTTATAACTACTAACAACCATGTTACATATATATAAATACGATAAAAAGGTAGAATGTAGATTAGTTATGGAAGATATTATAATAAATTTTATAATAATTAGTTATGGAAGATGATATAATTATTATTCCAATAAAAATTCCCAAAAAAAACTTTATTGAACTTAAGACTGGGAAGCAGTTTCTGTGAGCATAGGTGTCTAAATAGACTGAATAATACTAGAATAATCTTGAACAAATGATGTAATAAATATGTTTATTATATTTAAGTTTTACAAACAGCAGTGTATACATTCTATCTATGTGGTATTGTGATTGTTAATCCGCTATTAGAAGACTCTCACTGATCATATATAAAAATTTATATAATTAGTGTTAATTATAATGATTAATTAAATAAGAAGCATATCAAATAATTGATGCACTACTAGCTAGTTGGAGCTCACACTACTCGTTTAACCGATTATATCAAATAACAATCACAGACTAAAATCGAAAGCCATAGAAGTAGATTATGCATGCATTTTTTCTGTGTTACACATTTTCCCAACCACAAAGTTGTATTTGTTTTGCATTTTTACACCAGAAATTACTTGTTTTTTTTTTAGTTTGAAGTGCGTTTAGTTTTATTTTTGTTTTCTGTAGTTGTAATGCATATTTTTTGTTTTCCCCCCTTCCCCGCAAAACGCTTGACGCTTGAAATCCCAACGTCTGATGAAATAACAACGAAAACCCACTAAAATTCTCAACGTTACGGGACACCGCCGGTACGCGATAACGGATTAAAACAAACCTTGTTATATGAACAATACGGCCGTTTGCGAAACGCTTATAAAATGTTGGACAAATGAATATGTTGGCCACAAAAGAGATACTTGAGAAATTAGACGATGGCGTGTTTGTCCGAACACTCCAATGTTTGGCGGCGCAACAGCAGAAGAACCAACAGAATACGCATGGAAAGGAACCCAGTTTGATGCCCGTGCCGTCCCCGCAACAAATATCGTATCTCAACCAATTCGAAGGTAACTTTGGCTTTCTCATAAAAAGAAAATAACTGAACCAGGTATAGCTTATTAGTAATTTTCATGTACTGAAAATTTTTAGAACTTTCGTTTTTTTAGATCTTTTACATCCTTCAGCCCACACTGACCGTTTCATATATTTTTTTTAAATACATTACGTTTATACACTATATTCTCTCCCAATACTAAGTAAGAAGATAGTTTAGAATTCTATTTTATTACAAAAGGATGACGTGGGGAAATATACATGGCTGTAACTTTTCATACATTAAACTAATGATCTTACTGTCTTTATAATTGAAAATGAAATTGAAAATTTTGTAACACCACTTCACCATAAATAATAATGTTTCTATTTCTACTGAAGAGTTGAAGAGTAAATTTTGAAAACATGTCTAAAATTCATAAATTTAAAAAGTGAGAAAGTATATCAATTGTTTCCTAAAGCTCAATGTCAAAACTTATAAACTGTCATGATCGTCAAAAACTTCACCAGTTTTTAAAATAAAACCTCAAAGAACTGGCAAGAATTCCTGTGTTCTACCAAAACTTATACAAAAAAGTGAGTGATCTTTGTTTCTAGAACCGAATTTCACTCTAAGAGTATATTTAGTTGATCTGGATAGAAACAATATAGGAAAAGGATAGTGTGGGTGGGAGGACTTACACTTATTAAAAAATAGTCTATTTTCACGTCGAAACTAATATGTAGATTATCAATTATTTCATTATATTTTTATCGAGAAAAGCTTATTTTAATTACTTTGTAAATTTGTTGATGTTTGCTCATAGAGCCATGTTGTATATGTTTTTTTCGTTTAATGTTTGAATTTAGCTTTTATGTTTTGCCGATGGCTTTAATATTAAATGCGAATAATTTTTAAGCATCACTTGTTGTTATGTTTTAGTTTTACCTACATTTATTCTCATTTTGGTGGTGGTTGGTGAAAATGTGCTAACATACTTTCATACTCTATGGCTAATTTGTACTTATAATTGTTGTTCATATGTATGTGTATAACCTAATCATTTCAAAACGTGATAGTTTGATCGCCCTTTAAAAATGCGAGCTTTCAGATTGTCATGTGTGAAGAGAGTTAATATTTAATATTTGTATTTTTTATAGGTCAAGAATTAACAATACAAAAGCAGCCTAACACATCACTCAAAGACAATGGACCTCCTTCAAACAGCGGTGGACAGACGCCTCAGTCGAATTCTAATCAAAAATCACCCGCCGGGTATGTTTTCTCTTTTCCAATATAATATTCTTCTTATTACTTACTCCGTTTGTATTGTAACAGGCCAAAAGGAAAATACATGCTGATACGATAATACATATAATATTCAAACTAAGTCGCTGTCTTTATATTCAAGACAAAAATAAATCGTACATAAGTTTTTAAAAAACTAATTGATATGAGCCCACCTCCGGGATATTGAACTCGGATCTTTTGACTCGAATAATTCCGATCGCCCCACCACTTGGTTACCGTGAATTAAAGGTTATTGTTTTTAAATATTTGGATATTGTCCACCAGTATGATGCCGGGAACGCCTGATCCTCATCCATCTCATTCGGAACAACGATCCGGGCGCTTTTCACTGGAGCAGAGTCCAGGATTCAATAATCCACAGACACCTACTTCTGCAGCCAACACTAAATGTGGACAAGGTAGGTCACACTGTATATATTTCTAAACAAATTAAGTTTTGCTATGGAAAAAGATGAGGGAATTTTATCCAGACCTTGTTCATATTTCAAATCAAATCATTTATTTATCGACAAGAATGTACATTCATTTTTTTAATTAACCACCATTTCGTTTGATTATATTTTCGTACTTATCTTCTTAAGGATGTACTAATGTTATAAATTAAGTATCTGTAAAATTTTATTAATCATTATTTGGGAAAATTCAATGTCATTAAAATAAATAAATTATTAAATTTGATGATATTATATTAAATTCCAGACGAGAAATCACGCCCCAGCCCGTCGTCAAACCGGTCAAGTCAAGACAGTGCGTCCAAGACACCCCAAAGGGAGTCGTCGAGCTTGAACCAAGGACCCTACGCGCCTGCCTCTTCCGCCTCCTCCTGTGCCGGCAGTGTAAAGAGCAGTTGCAGTATCGCATCGAGTACAGCGCCCACTTCATCAAGCGGCAATATGGATGATAGTCTAGCTGGCAATAATGAGGTACGGAACACATTTACTGTTGTAAATATGCACATCAATAGCTAATGTATTAGGCAAATTTATAAAAAAAAATATCTTCACGCAATTCCCAATACAGGGGTAGACAGAGGTCAAGTCTAGACAATTAAGTCCCTTTGACCCACCTTCCACCGAAGATATGTTCGGGACAACGTGACAGGTGGTGAGCCCGTCGCCGTCTTTACGTCCAAGCCAACGATGAATTGCGTACATAAGTTATTGAAAAACTCATTGGTACTGTCACCTGGAGATCTTAGGCTACCCCTGACTAGTGTAGACATTTAAGTCCCTTCGACCCACCTTCCACCGAAGATATTTTAGGGACAAGGTGACGGGTGGTGAGCCCGACGCCGTCTTTATGTCCAACCCAGCGATGAAATTAGTACATAAGTTTTTGAAAAAACTCATTGGTACTGCCACCTGGGGATCGAACTCGGGTTTTTCGACTCGAAATTCCGCCCACCCAACAACTCGGATATCGTGACTTTTTAAATAAATAAATAAATATCTTATATCACGCAATTCCCAATACAGTGGTAGACAGAGGTCTAGTCTAGACAATTCGACCTTCGACCCACCTTCCACCGAAGATATTTTCGGGACAACGTGACAGGTGGTGAGCCCGTCGCCGCAAATGTATTAGGCAAATTTATATCATCTGTTTTATGTGAAATTTTGATGTACGAAATAAATAAATAAGTAAATAAATAAAGATTAATAATAATTTAACAATATGGTCTAATAATTGAATATTATTTCAGACAACATTATCGGGCGGCCCGAACAGTACGAGCCTACCCGGCCCGTTCCCGGGCCCTTGCAGCATGAACAGGCCGGACAACATTCCCATCAACCCCAACCAGGGACCGAACGGCCCCATGGGTACTTCCACGTCTTCCTTTGACCCCATTTCCTCGCTCGCCCAGATGTCACAGCAACTGACGAACACAGTGGGCGGTGGGGCCCAGGTCAGCAGGACCCATGGGGCCTAACGGCGGCGGCATGGGGCCCTTCGGTGCCGGACCACATCACATGCAGCACCACCACACAATGCATCCGCACGGACACCCTCACATGATGATGAATGACTTAGGTAATTTCGTTTGATTTATTTACCTTTTTATATTATTACAAATATTAAAAAAAATATCTTCACGCAATTCCCAATACAGGGGTAGACAGAGGTCAAGTCTAGACAATTAAGTCCCTTTGACCCACCTTCCACCGAAGATATGTTCGGGACAACGTGACAGGTGGTGAGCCCGTCGCCGTCTTTACGTCCAAGCCAACGATGAATTGCGTACATAAGTTATTGAAAAACTCATTGGTACTGTCACCTGGAGACCGTACTCGGGTCTCTCGACTCGAAATTCCGCCCACCCAACAACTCGGCTATCGTGACTTTTAAATAAATAAATAAATATCTTATATCACGCAATTCCCAATACAGTGGTAGACAGAGGTCTAGTCTAGACAATTAAGTCCCTTTGACCCACCTTCCACCGAAGATATTTTCGGGACAACGTGACAGGTGGTGAGCGCGTCGCCGCAAATGTATTAGGCAAATTTATATCATCTGTTTTATGTGAAATTTTGATGTACGAAATAAATAAATAAGTAAATAAATAAAGATTAATAATAATTTAACAATATGGTCTAATAATTGAATATTATTTCAGACAACATTATCGGGCGGCCCGAACAGTACGAGCCTACCCGGCCCGTTCCCGGGCCCATGCAGCATGAACAGGCCGGACAACATTCCCATCAACCCCAACCAGGGACCGAACGGCCCCATGGGTACTTCCACGTCTTCCTTTGACCCCATTTCCTCGCTCGCCCAGATGTCACAGCAACTGACGAACACAGTGGGCGGTGGGGGCCCGGGTCCGGCGGGACCCATGGGGCCTAACGGCGGCGGCATGGGGCCCTTCGGTGCCGGACCACATCACATGCAGCACCACCACACAATGCATCCGCACGGACACCCTCACATGATGATGAATGACTTAGGTAATTTCGTTTGATTTATTTACCTTTTTATATTATTACAAATATTAAAAAAAATATCTTCACGCAATTCCCAATACAGGGGTAGACAGAGGTCAAGTCTAGACAATTAAGTCCCTTTGACCCACCTTCCACCGAAGATATGTTCGGGACAACGTGACAGGTGGTGAGCCCGTCGCCGTCTTTACGTCCAAGCCAACGATGAATTGCGTACATAAGTTATTGAAAAACTCATTGGTACTGTCACCTGGAGACCGTACTCGGGTCTCTCGACTCGAAATTCCGACCACCCAACAACTCGGCTATCGTGACTTCATTACATATATTTCTTTATTATATCAATAAATTAAATTTGTTGTTTAGGTTGCCACATGGACAACATGGGAGGCCCGGGGATGGGAGGTGGACCTATGGAGGGCATGATGGGTGGCAATGATTTCCCTCCAGAGATGAACTTAAGTCCGAAAATGGGTGGTGGTCCTATGGGCGGACCGATGGGCCCCATGGGTCCGGATTCGTCCATGCTCGGACCGAGGATGGGCGGAGGCGGGAAGATGCCCCCGTTCAACGGAGCCAACGTTCAGGTGAAGGCGAGCGCGCCGAACACAATCCAATACCTGCCGACGAGGCCGCAGATGCCGTGCAACACGGGCCCGCGGGGGCCGCCCAGCCTCGACTTCCTGCAGAGAGTCACCAACCCGATGCAAATGGACGGCGGCAAAGGCGTGCAGTACTTCCCAGGCGCGCGCGGCATGGACATGGACGGCGGCATGCGCGGCGTCATGCGGCCGCCCGCCGGCATGCTGCGCATGCCGCACTACCCCGCCGGGTTCGCCTCCCCGCCCAAGATGGCGGCGGACCCGTTCGGCGGCGCGGGCCCCGGCCCGATGTGCGGGCCGGGCTTCCGCGGCGCGAAGGGCGGCTTGGGCGCGGGCGGCGTGCGCATGGGCTCCGGGCAGCCGCTGCCGCCGTCGATGGGCGGGCCGGGCGCGGGCTTCAAGGGGCAGGGCTTCGCGGTGCCGTCCACCGCGGACCCGAATTACGCGGCGCAGTTCCACAACTTCCAGCAGCAGCTGTACGCCACGGGCAGTCGCGGCGCGCAGCCGCACCAGGGCTACCCGCCCTACCAGCCGCCCAAGTGATGCCGCCCCGCCCCGCCGCGCCCGCCCGCCCCGCCCGCCCCGCCCCACGCGGCCTGTTGGCGTCTGTTCAGTTTCCTCGTGCTGGACCGCCGGTGCACCGGATCGCGAACGTACTTAATTCGTCTCCACGCCAGTGAGAAAAGATCAAAATTCGTTGGTGATTTTTTTTTGTAGTTTTGTCCGTGTATTATTGTGAGATTTTTATCTTTTTTCAAATGTGTCGAGTTTTGCATAGTTATTTTATTGTTCGTTGGGGTATCGATTTTGCAATCGGATCAGTATCCTAGATTTCTCGACTGAATATGGAGTTTTTTTATGCTAGGTAATGCAGATGTGTTTGTACAAATTGTACAAATCTTAGATGTGTTATAATGTACTCTACATAATTTAAAGTACAGTTCTAGACTTATTTTTGCTGACGGCAATGACATAATTGTCTTTTTTTTTACAGTTTCGCCAGATTTTCAGTGTATTGGTTCCTTAATTTAGCTATTTTATTTACGATTCCTATGCACACAAATATCTAGTCAATTTTGAAATTAATAATGGCCGACACTATGTTAAATGTAATCTGTAATAATCGAGCCTACTTTTAACAACACAAGTACATAATTAATATGTAATGATATTTTGTCCATTTTAGTTTTAGATTATGTAGTAGTGAAATTGGTTTATTTTAATTATTTGGCTTGTGGCCAGTATCACACCTGGAACTAATGTACTAGATTAATTATTATTACATATTTTTTTTACTTTTATTTGATCTGATAGCAATGATTTTCTGTCTTCCATACCTTTATAGAGTCTTAATGTAACAGTAAGGGAAAAAGTACAGATTTTTTTGCATTAAGTTTTGAATGCATTAAAAAGCGCAGATCAAGTTTAATCTAGCCCTTACTTTTAAATGATTAAAAGTACTTAAAAGTCTGTTGCCATATTGTTTGCCACATGAATTTAGTTTTCGTGATATTTTTATTCTGTTTAATTTATTGTCTACGATATCTTTACACCAACAATGCCCATATTGTCTGAGTGCAACGCAATTCGTCTGTAGTTGATAGGAAATACTATGCTAGGCTAGTAATCGCACATTGTGGACGTCACAGTGGCCTTTGATGTAAACAAATGCCTTGTTTAAGAGCAATTTGAACCCCGGCTGGTGCGGACGCGAACCATATTGTTACGTCTACGTATCGTTCTTAAAAACGTTAGTCGCTCAAAGTGTAGTAATGATCTAACAGAGATTACAAAAGGGCGTAAGTGACATACGCGAGAAACAGCACAACAGTCCAATAAGAAACACACCCGCTAGAAATTAGATAGTCTTAATTTAAATGTAATTATAATATAAGGTAAAGAATGGTTCTTGTTTTAGGCTAAGCGAAGAGCAATGATATAATAAAATAGTTTGTGTAATATTGATAAGAGATGAAATTAAGATGCAAACTATTGGTTGTGATTCCGACACAATTTGTTAAGTTGTTTGTAGATTTGTCACTGAGAATAATTGTGGGAAATTACTTACTTCACGATAAGGTCCTTTTTTATTTTATTATTTTGTTTTGGATATTTTTACTTGTCGTTCTCGTTTGTACATCGCTAACAATAATTGTACAGAGTACTTTTGGACTTAATTTAAGGCAATAAATGTATTTATTTTATAACTCGTGATGTAAGAATTTATTCTTAATTATTATAAAAAATATATAATATGCTTGTAAACTCATTGTTTTAATGAAATTCTTATGACCAGCGTGAGAATGAGAAAGTCTAACGATCAGAATAAATTATTTATTTCATAATCATCATATCATCCTGTCCAAAGTCCACTGTTGAACATAGCTTCAGCTTTTTTACAGTGGTAGAGCCACGCATCAACTTTTGTTGTTGCATGAATGGGCCGGCTCGACTGGGGAAGAACCATGACCTCTCAGAATACCGGCGTAAAGTAGAAGTCTAACAAACTTCAGCGTTTCGTCTGGTGAGTGCAGGTAACAGGTGGCCCACATACCCTCCTCCCTCCCAATTATGGGGGAGGGGGGCACTCTAAGGGAGGCAACGCATCTGCTATGCCTCTGGTGCGTGCGTGCGTGCGGGTCATCCATATCAGGGGGGTGTAAAAGGCCCCCCTTTATGGGTTGCGAGTTTCGAGGCATTGCCTCATGACTCGGGCGTCTTCTCAGGGGGCTGCTGCTCCCCCGGTCCTGGGTACCGCCTTTCAGCGGCGTTGTGTAGGCGTGTTACGTACTTTACGTCTTATGTCGGGACTTTATTGCACTTCCCCGGTCCCCCCCGGGCCGGGTGGCAATGAGAGAATATCTCTCGGGAGGGGTCGCCACTCCGGTGGTCGAGCGTGTAGCGGTAGCCGTTCCTGGATCGCCAGGCGATGTAGGTGTTCGTGTGGCCCGTTGTCAGCGCGGTCGTACATTCCGCGCGACACCCGGACCACGAATTCTTCGCCAGTTTCTATTTTTAGGTCCCTGGCGATGACGTCATTGCGTACAAAGCGACCCGCTCCAACTATAGTACGTAGTACTATATTCTGTTGGACCTGTAGTCGCCGACGTTGATATGTTGAGGTGAACGCGTACCACGCAGGCGCCGCGTAAGTAAGTCTTGATCTTATATATGTTTTGTATATACCTATCTTGGTTTTTACTGGTAGCTTTGTTGTTGACAGTACCGGATAGAGAACCGCCTTCGCTGCTCTGTAGCATCTGCTATGCCTCTGGTATTGCGGGTGTTCATGGGCGGCGGTAATCACTTACCATCACGTGAGCCACATGCTCGTTTGCCTCCCTTTTCCTATAAAAAAAAATAGCTTTTCCAAAGATTGCAACATAGAACGGTCCTGTGCGGGGTCGTCCTACACTATGTTTGTCTGTACGAGGCTGCTTCCTTCTCAAGAAACCTGCTTCCCCCAACGATTTTCAATACATACAGCTATGGCTACATCGCTGTTGTACCTTACTGACTCTTCAGCGTGCTAATTCTTGTTTATTTGGGTATCTTTTAATGTTGTAGAATGAAAACTTAATACACATAAGGTTAAATTCATGTCTCATGGTTAATAAACCGGAATCATCTTATGAAATGTGGTGTAGATATTATTTACGCTAAAAGGACATACATAAATAACAGCTTGTAACAGTCCACTGTAGAACATAAACCTCTTCGTGGAAGGTTTGCCATAAACGCCATACTGGTAGTTTTGAGATGGTTTTCTCGCCATTTGTAGGTAGCCATTGTAAAGGCTTTTTTGACAATAACAAGGCTCTTAGTCGCCTCCTATGCTATCCACGAAAAGAGGTTCATATTTTGACGCCGATACCACTACGGATAACCTATGAATGTACTTTATTTGAGAGAACATGACAGGTGGTAAGCCTATGAAAATAATTTACTTCATTTATAACAGAACTACTTACTTATTGAGAGTATGTAGCCTTTATTCCACTCTGAAAGATAAGTACAAGTATGAGTAGATAGATATTTTTATTTTTCCCGTATTTTTAATGCTAAAGGGGTAAAAATGCATACCATGTTATGAAAAAGTAAGTAAAACTGAATTTATTCCAATAACACAATATTTTTATCTCAGCGGAAAAAGGGATACCGCCGTGATGACTTGGAAAACAGGATTAGCTTGAGTGAATTGGGTAAAAATTGTAGCTCTCCTGGAAACAATCACTATTCCACAAATTGTACAAAATTAAAAGTAGTCTATAAATGCTTAATCCTGGCGCAAAGGCTTTCCCGGAAACATTGTTTTGTGCTTGAAAGGAGTCAGGTAAAATATTAAATATCGTTATTATAAAATATTAAGAGTACTGGTCATGCTCTGAGGGGAGGGAGGCTGAGTTTTGTCACCGGCACGAGCATCCTATGTCCCCGCGCGTATATGTCAAAGATTTTCTTGTATTTAGACACAATAGCCGAGTGGTTGAGGGATCGGATTTTGAGTTAAGAGACTCGAGTTCGATAACCTGGCGGGCAGGGTCGTACCTATGGGTTTTTCAAAAACTTATTTACGATTTATATCGTTGGCTTGGACACAAAGGCGGGGAAGAGCTCACCACCTGTCTTGTTGTCCCAAAAATATCTTCGGTGGGAGGTTGGTCGAAAGGAATTGTTTAGACCTCTGTCTACCCCTATATTTTGAATGGCGTGAAGAAATTTATTTATTGTCTTGTAATAAAAATAAATAAATGAAATAAATATCTTCACGCACTCCCCAATACAGGGGTAGACAGAGGTCTAGTCTAGACAATTAAGTCCGTTCGACCCACCATCCACCGAAGATATTTTCGGGACAACGTGACAGGTGGAGAACTCGTCGCCTCTTTTATGTCCAAGCCCACGATCGAATTCGTACACAAGGTTTTGAAAAAACCATTGGTACGAGCCTGTCATCTGGGAATCGAACTCGGGTCTCTCGACTCGAAATTCCGACCACCCAACCTCTCGGCTGTTGAGACTTTTTTTCTTGTAAGAGCAAAACGGCTCTAAGAGGATTATTAATTATTTCAAAATCGTAACTGTTTGTGGTTGACACACGATGGCATTTTTACTGCGTTATGACACAAAGCTTGTCATAATTTATAAAAAAGACTTTAAATAATATGTACTTTTAAATAATAAAAACTTTAAATAATATATAGCCAGTAGCATAGGCAAGATGAATAAGTCCCAGAAAAAAGTTTTATTTCTCTGACTGACAAGAAGGGTAGATATGTCTTCCTTCTGTATTTCATATATTAACATTGGAGAACTGTCATGGAACACAGTTAAGTGTCTTAAGCGTTCCATTAATCAGGATTATAGCGTTGGCAAAAGGTGAGTATATATTCGCTATTTACTTTAATAATCTGTATTGAAAGAATACAGATAATTAACGTCACTGGCATCGCAACGGTGAAGAATTTCGGGATATCACTTCATCCAGTCTCACGCCTTTCAGCGTTGGGCTGGATTACATAAATATGATTCTATTGTTTTTATATTTAAAAATATAGCGGTGAATAATAATAATAATAGCCAATAAAAAAGTGCTGAGAAATTAATTTTTTCTTTTATCTTAACTCAATTTTCTATACTGGGGTGGGCAGAGGTCTAGTGTTTCCCAATCTTTAATGTGCCATGTCTCACTGTAAATTTTTTAAAAAATTCGTATGTATTTGCATTTAAATGGCTTGGAGCTAGAGCTAAACTCGTGTCGAGTCTTTTTTCGAATTGCCTCCTTTTGGGGCGTGGGACCCACGTTGGGGAACACTGGTCTAGACCATTAAGTTTTTTCACATTGTAATAATGTCTTAAACTGACGGTACAATAAACTTACAAAGATATCTATTTGCGTACAATGTACATGTAAAACAGTCACTGACTCGAGTACAGACGTTTGTATTCATCACACAAATGTTTGCCCCTGGCGGGATTCGAACCTTAAGCTAAGGGTTGCAGCTTCGAAGATAGGGTCACTACCAATTCCTTTATCGGGATGACGGCTGCGGAATACCGAATAAGAATATGACGGAGTATTTTTCTAGGGCGATTGTTCCCGTGCTCAAAGCGCGGGACACTGATAGCTTATTGGTTCGGTCAAGGTCAAGAAAATACAACAACTCGTGCAAAAGTTTCAAAAGTCAATATTCAATACAATAACAATACAATTGAAAATGAAACAAAGGGGTGTCAATATCATATGGTATTCCGCTATCTGCCTAACCTTAAGAGTGCAAAGCACTTATAACTCTATTCTTGGCCGACAAGCAACTTCGGAGGAAATTGTTTCCGAATTTTTCTATTTTAAAAATTCGGAGAAAGACTTTAGGAGAAAGACCTTTACGGGAGTTTCTAGGAAGATCTATATGAACCTAGCGTAGATAACTATCGCATAGGGAACTTCTTAGGGAAAACCTACGGTTTTGCCTTTATCGTTTAGGATCAGTTTATTGGGATGAACAACTATTCATCCCAATAATCTGATTCTACAGGTTTTTAAATCAGGAGCCCTTCGGCCGTGAATTGAATTCTGCCTTACCATGATACTTTCCTGCGGCTGTCTGACATGTGGCCACCGTCTACTTAGGTAATATTACGTTTTGGCATTTATTGGACGTCAATTTAGAAGCGTGCTCCTCGGGACTCCTGCCAGCCCTTTTCAGGGCTGCATTTCTACACAGTTGCGTACTCGTGTCAACAAGGTTAGGGCGTCTCCTCAAGGCGACGCACACCAGCTCGTCCCCATTGGTGTGGAATGCAGCGAGCCAAGCGGAGACCGGTGTTGCAGTCCTCTCGGTTGGTCAATGCAAATAAGAATTGACGAAGCTATTCCTTTTGGCTGTCTATGCGTCGTCATAAAAGTTGAGTTTTGGGAGAGAGTTAGACAAGTTCTAGATTTTGTTAGAGGAAACGAAAGAATTGTTGTATGTGGAGATTGGATGGGTTAGTGCCGCTCGACCAGGGTATGAGTCGGTGCACCAAAATAATATACGGCGAATCCCTCACCAAGACTATTATACGCTCTGGACATGTAATCAAATTTATGCCTGAAGATATATCGACGTACAAAATCATAAGAGATAACTTTACCACAAATAATATTGCCCATTACACTCGACACGAGTTTAGTTCTCGCTCCAGGCCATTTACATGCAAATCCATACGAGTTTTAGAAAATGTACAGTGGGACATGGCACATTAAAGATTGGGAAATACTAGACCTCTGCTTACCCCAGCATAGAAAATTGGTTTAAGATAAAAAAATGTCTTCACGCCATTCCCAATACAGGGGTAGACAGAGGTCAAGTCTAGACAATTAAGTCCCTTTGACCCATCTTCCACCGAAGATATTTTTCGGGACAACGTGACAGGTGGTGAGCCCGTCGCCGCCTTTATGTCCAAGCCAACGATGAAATTCGTACATAAGTTTTTTGAAAAACTCATTGGTACTGCCACCTGGGAATCGAACTCGGGTCTCTCGACTCGAAATTCCGACCACCCAACAACTCGGCTATCGTGACTTCTCTCTCGGCTATTGTTACCTATTAATGATAAAAGATACTGAGTACAGTCATCTGCACAATTAATAACAATTATTTCAGCATATACGATCGAAACAGAACGGCTAATTTTATACAAACTAAACAAAATAAGCTTCGAGTTTAAAATTATATTCACCTTCAAGACGCATTTCATCAGAATGAGAATGTAGAGGACTTAGGCCACCTTCATCGTTTACGGGAGGACCCAGATATACACAGGATGCGTTTTGTTAATTCAGGATATATGGACGTCCCGAGCTTTTTACGGGGCAGTACGCTTCTGATCGGCATGATGTCATATCTTAAAACTAAAAAAAATTATGTATCTTCTGGTGAAAGGAAAAGTTTCGGTTGTGTTCACTGTTTTATGTAAAGTGTAGAGTGGTAAAAGCGTGGTTTGCCCCGTGCCCACATTTTGATATAGTTAGAAACGAAAATAAGAGCTATGCAAATCAGTGATGTGATTCGAGCTGAATTGCCAGATCAAGAAATTGATCCAGAGCTATTTGATGTCGTGAAAACCCACATGGTGCACAGTACATGTGTATGTTACAATCCTCGATCACCGTGTATGAAAAACGGTATCTGTAGCAAAAGATTCCCTAAATCTTTTACCCCTGATACGGCTACAGGTGAGGATGGTTATCCATTTTACAGACATCGTTCACCCGAAAATGGTGATATAAAAACGACAATCCAATTACGAACTAATTCTTTCGTTGTCGAGAATCTCTGGATTATTCCATTTTCACCGTTCTATCGCGCACTTTTAAAGCACATATCAACTTTGAACTCTGTAGCAGTATTAAGTCCATAAAGTATATTTGTAAATATGTCAATAAAGGTTCAGTTTGGGGGTATTTGGTATACAAAATGCTAACGATGAAGTGACATCACATCAAAATGGAAGATATATTAGTATTCATTTACAATTCACGAACGTTTTCCCGCAGTAATACATCTGGATATCCGCTTAGAAAATGATCAGAGAGTTAATTTTGATCCAAGCAATGCCCGTAGAGTGGTAGAAAAACCGAGAAACACGACATTGATGGCGATCGATTTATGTAATAACGACGAATTTCCAGCTTCTTTATTGTACGAAGGAAAATCAGGTTGTTACACATTTAATAAACAAAATGGAACATTCCAACGGCGACGTCGTGGTACTCCTGTAGAAGGTCATTCCCGCATATTTTATGAGCATACACTGGGGAGAATTTATACAATTCACCGCAATAATCGGGAATGTTATTATCTGAGGTTTTTATTAACATTTTTCAAGGGATTTTTAACAGTGGTAATCCCACTTGTAGGTACGACAAGTTCAAGGATCATTTTACACACAAGACGTTCTTCTTTAGGCGACAATTCTCTCCCTCATTATAGTTTACCATATCCATCAGCGACTGATGGAATTAGAATTTAAACAGAGAATATATTGAACATACAAATTTTGACCCAGTTGAACTTCAAAATACAATATACATATATACAATGTGTCCCAAAAATTCAACGATAGAAATGCACAAAAGCACCTGCTCATAACTACTCCAGAAAAAAATAGAGAAAAAATTTGAATTTTTTGGATATATAATATATTGGATTTGGATATATAATATTTGAAAGTTTTTGAAAATGACAATAAACAAAAAATAAAATAAAATCACTAAACACCCATAAAGGTATTTGTTACTTACCACTTTTTTCAAATATTTGTTATCTTTTGTTTGAAACAGCAACCTAAGTAGCACTCCTATCTATCGCAATCCTTAAAAGTTCCAGCACACGTTCAGTTTTTACATAAAAAATCATCAAAATTAATGTTTTCCCTAAAATTTTGCATGATTTAAACTTCCAGTCCACTTTCAATCATCGTGGTGTAAAAAAAGTACTGACACTAGTATGGCTAGTTTTTTAAAAAGTTGATATAACTATCCAAGGTTATAAAATAGTATAATGCTACAGGATAGTTTTCCTACAAACAAATACCTTTTTCTAAACAAAAAATGATTTTTTTTAATATTGACAGTAATCACTTTTACTATGTGCGAAAAGGGATATTGTTGCAAAATATGCGTATTCAATAATGATTAGAAGTTAGAGGGAGATAGATGATGTTTATTATTAAATAACTATAGGGCAGGTAGAAAAGTTGCTATTCAATTTTGTCTATAACAAGTGAAAACAAAAATTTTCATGAATGAAAACAAATGGAAGAAATAATTTCATATTCAAAACACATTAAAATTAATTTTTACTTATTCCACATTTATTTATAGAGAAGAGTTAGAGGGAGATAGACGATGTTTATTATTAAATAGGGCAGGTAGAAAAGTTCCTGAAAAAAAGCGATGATGAAATTCTCAACGAAATTGAAATTGATTCGACTATCTCGGTACGTGCTATAAAACTTCTACGGGTGTCCCAAGAAATTCTGCACAACGAATTCTAAAAAATCACTCCCTTCACTCACACCACTACAGAGGAGTGCAAACATTATTGGCGCGGGACTGTCCACTACGTGTCTAATTTTGTCGTGTGATGCAAAATACCGGGAAGATCCCCATTTTTCATTTAAACTTCTTACAAAACGATCTGCCAAAATTATTAGAAGATGTGACTTTACGTAATTTACAAAACATGGTTTCGAAATGACGGTTCACTACGCCCGTCACGTCCGAAAATATTTAAGCCACGAGTAACCAGGGCGTTGGATAGGGTGACATGGCCTGTCTTAAGGCGAACCCGTTCGCCTGACCCGAAACCCCTGGATTTCTTCTATTGGGGTTATCTTAAAAACAGAGTCTATTCGAAGCCCATTACAACATTAGACGAGTTTCGACAAAAAACTTCAGACAGGCTGCGGGCCATATCTATAGTAGAAATTATGCGCGACCCATATTTTCTACATGGACTGGGGGTTCTGCTGTCTTCTCGGTTGGTCGATGTTATGACTAAATATAAGGTTGTGAACTCAAGACTTCTCTGGGTTCACTTTAAATTGGGACTGATGAAGTTATTCCTTTTGACTGTTTATGCGCCGGTAGCTCCGTCGTGCAGAGCAGAGCTGGAGGAGTTTTGGGAGAATGTAAGAGAAGTTATAGATTTGGTTAGGGGAAACGAAAGAATTGTTGTATATGGTGAATTGAATGGATTGGTTGGTACCACTCGGCCAGGGTACGAGTCGGTGCTTGGATTGTTTGATGATAAAAGGGTTGCTGCTGGCAAGCTTATACTAGCTGTATGCAAGGAAAAGGGTCTTCCTGTGACAAACACTATGTATGACTAAGTATGATCGATTTATTCCTGGTTGATGTCCGACTGCGAAAACAGGTAATGGATACGCGAGTGTTCAGGGGTGCTTACCTGGGAACGGATCACTATCTAGTGATTACTAGATTCAGGGGTCTGTTCGCAGGTTGGCGCTACCGGACGGCGATACCAGAACCATAGTCGGTCGGTAGCATCCGAAGCTGGAAGCTTCAGGAAGCGGACACTAAGGATAAATATCAAGCAAGGGTAGCCGAAAAGCTGGACATCATCGATGTCAGGAGAGAATGTGTGGAAGAAATATGGCAGAGCCTTAGAGATGGAATGGTTAGGGCAGCGGAAGACGTGTATGGATCTGTGAAAAGAGGTAGTAGTAGAAAGGGTGATGCATGGTGGAATGACGAAGTGAAAGAAGCAGTAAATTAGAAGAAGAAAGCATGGTTAGACTACTTGGCCTCTAGTAATGATATGGATATGGGAGAAAAGATGAAAGAAAGATATAAGCTTCAGAAAGTTCACACGAAAGCATTGATTGAGGAAGTGCGTGAAAGGTGTAGGAAGCGGACGAAAGGTTGTTGCACACCTACAAGGAGAACTCCAAACTCTTCTGGAAAGAGGTTGGAAGGACCCGGAGTGGTGCAACGGCCTTAAGAATGCACAAAGTGCTTTCGAGAACTAATGACGTCCTCTCTGAAAAATCGGATGTCATTAAGCGATGGAGCGAATTTTATAGAGAGATGTATGCGTGTGATGATCTTAGTGAGGGTTCCGGGGGTGACGCCGTGACTGGTTTACCAGACTCGGACCTCGATGACACTGAGGTCTTCAGTATGAAAGAGATTGAATGTGCAATTCGAAGTTTAAAATGTGGTATGGCTGCGGGACTAAACAGAGTTACTGCTGAAATGGTCAAGTATGGTGGGCCTCGCGTCTGGGACAATTTTCATCTGCTGTGCAATTTGTGCTGGCGAACGGGGGCTGTTCCGGATGATTGGCGATCCGCGGTCATTGTGCCTTTATATAAAGGTAAAGGTTCATATTATGACTGCGGGTGCTATCGGGCGATCAACTTAACCAGTTTAGCAAGTAAAGTTTACTCAAAGGTTTTGACACGTAGGATGCAAGAGAAATCGGAAAGATTTCTATGGGAGGCACAATGCGGATTTAGACCTGGAAGGATCAAATGTTTTCTCTCCGCATGATCACGGAGAAGCTTCTGGCTGCTAACCAGAAGATTTTCTGTGCTTTTGTGGATCTTGATAAAGCATTTGATAAGTTTGTAAGGAAGAAAATGTGGGAACTGTAGCCAGGGTATGGTGTGGATCGTCGATTGCTAAGGGCTGTACAGTCACTTTACTGTGACTGTTAAGCCTGTGTGCGAGTAGGGCATGACCCATGTTTAGCGTCCAATCGGGCGTAAACCAGGGTTGTGTCATGTCTTTCTGGCTGTTCTGTTTACAGAAGCTGAAAGATAGTTGTTTGGGTTTGAAATTGGGTGACATTAAAGTAATTTTTTTTTTATAGAAGAGGGAGGCAAACGAGCAGGCGGCTCACGTGATGGTAAGTGATTACCACCGCCCATGAACACCCGCAATACCAGAGGTGTAGCAGATGCGTTGCCGGCCTTACTGTGCCCCCACCCCCCAGAATTGGGGAAGGGGGGTGTGTGGGCCTCCGGTTACCTGCACTCACCAGACGAAACGCAGAAGTTTGTTAAACTTCTACTTCACGCCGGTATTCTGTGAGGATGTGGTACTTCCCCGGTCGAGCCGGCCCATTCATGCAACAACAAAAGCTGATGCGTTGGTCTACCACTGTAACTGTAACTGTAAATTGTGTGCTGTATGCTGATGATGCAGTGCTTATTGCACCATCAGAGGACTGCAGGCATTAGTCACGTGTATGAAAGAAGAATGTGAAATTAAAGGTCTCCGTTTGAATGCTAATAAAACAAAGGTTCTGGTATTTCAAAGGGGCGAAGTGCGAAATTTGGATAAATCAGGAATGTCTAGAACAGATGAATGAAATTGTATACTTGGGGAGTGCGTTTGGCCGGAATGGAAGATGTGATATAGATGTGGACAGGCGTGTCGCTGCCGGGAACAAGGTAAACGGTGCCCTAACTGCGTTAGTCCAAAGGCAAGGCGTAGTGAAAAATGCACGCCTTGCGATACATAACGCAAGGCTGGTACCGACTTTATTATATAGCAGCGAAACCTGGGTATGCCAGAAGAAGCATAAAAACCGGTTGAATGCAGTGGAAATGCGATCTCTTTGTAAAATGTGCGGCGTTACCTTGGCCGACCGGAAGCCAAACGAAGAGATTCGCAATATGGTAGGTTTGAAAGATGGTTTGGGCACGTTGAGCGAATGAGTGAAGACCGAATGGTGAAGAAAATATATGGCGCGAAAGTTAATATTAAAAGGTGTCGAGGTAGACCGAAACTATCTTTTACATCAAGTTTAAAATAATTTTTAATAACATGATGAAATGTGCGGGATGTAAACTAAATATTACTAATCGACAATTTCTGACATGTTCTCTTTGGAATGAGTCTTATGATTTGGAATGCGCAAATGTATCTTCGAAACGCTTCTATAATACAATGACCTTGACCCATAAACAATCATGGAAATGTCAAGCCTGTAAACGCAAAATTTCTAAAAAGATAACAAATAACACACCAATAAAATCAACAAAGAGTGAAAATGAAAGCCATGAATCAAATATAACTCTAAGAAGAAGACCAACAACTTCAAAAGAAAATAATGAAATAGATTTTTTTTATATTTCTGTGGACGAACAAATACTAAACAATAGTAGTATTTTTGGGGAAACTTTGGATATTAAATATGAAATTCTATGAAAGAAGAACTAAATTCAAACATGATTTGTGATAAATTATTTGCACACTTATGTGACAAACTTGAACAAAACAAACAGACTATTATACATGAAATAAAATCTACTTTACAATCTGAAATAACTAAAGCTATATTTGATATTAGAAAAGAATTAACTCAAAAATAGTTGTTATTACCACTGAGCAAGAAAAAATTTCAGAGTAAAAAATATCTTCACGCAATTCCCAATACAGGGGTAGACAGAGGTCAAGTCTAGACAATTAAATCCTTTTGACCCACCTTCCACCGAAGATATTTTCGGGACAACATGACAGGTGGTGAGGCCGTCGCCGCCTTTATGTCCAAGCCAACGATGAAATTCGTACATAAGTTTTTGAAAAAACCCATTGGATGTTGGACTCGAGTTCGATCCCCAGGTGGTACTGCCACCTGGGGATTGAACTCGGGTTTCTCGACTCGAAATTCCGACCACCCAACAACTCGGCTATCGTGACTTACAGTTAGCATCGTAAAGTTATTAATATGTAGTCAAGAATAAGACAGTTAGCAAAGGAAGTAGAAAGTCTAAAAACCAAGTAAATAAACAAAATCTAGAAGCTGATATAAATTAGTTTTACATGGGTTAGATGAATTCTGAAGAAAGGAGTCAGAAAATGAAATTCAATATCGCGTTGCGCAAATATTTTATGACTTATTCACTGTTAACTAAGAGGGATACATAGAAGAATTACCCGGTACATTCTACAACATTGTCACTATTTGAAAAATTCCAGACATTCTGTAACAGAATAATAATACCGAGAACAGAATACAAATTAAGGCAAAGAAGCGAACTAAAACAAATCTTAAAAGAAACCAGGAATAATGGACAATACGCAGCATTAAGACACAATCAACTTTATATAAATGGAACCAAATACACAAGTACAGAAAAATTCACGAAAGCTCATAAATGTCAAGAAAATGTAGACTTAAATATCTTACAATCCAGTGAATTAATAACAAACGACCAACCATTAAATAATAATGATGATGACGCACTCTCTATAGAAAAAACAGATGCAAACAATACATTAATAAATCAGTTTTTTCGAGACTGAACTTAATATCTTAGTACAAAACACACAAAGTTTAAAAAATAAAACTGACATATTGGAAAATATTTTACAAGAAGAAAATGTACGCATAGCTTGTATCACAGAAACGTGGATTACTGCAAATCAAAAAGAAATAATAACAATAAATAATTACACTTTCGGAGCTGGATTTTATAGAAGTCAATAAAGAGGATGAGGAGTTATATTTTAAGACATTTTTGAAAATAAGTTAAAAGAACTCTTAAATAAGCATATACCAATTAGAATAATAAAACAAATGCCCACAGAAAAGAAAACATGGATGTCAAAAGTATAGAAAATTGATTACAGTGGTAGAGCCTCGCATCAGCTTTTGTTGTTGCATGAATGGGCCGGCCGGCAAATAAATAAATAAATGTAAGATACTCCCAAAAATCGGATCGCATGGCCCCTCCCCCATGTCGGAAGTCATCTCTTTCGTTCCAGGGGACGCAGCGCTTCGCAGCAGCAGCCATTATTGTCTTCAACTCTAACTTGCGAGCCTCTCCTCGCAAGTCTCCTTAGACGAAGCTGTAAAGGCCTCCGGGCCAACAGCATCCCGTGGATGGTTTTAGTCGGTATGCTTCTCCTTCTGAGATTCGAGCCCGACACTGTTCGTCTCGGTGGCCTCCCGGCCAAGGGACGTTCGTGCATAAAACATTTCCTCCATGGTTATCAAAAAAAAAAACCCCCAAAAAGCAACGATGCGGCATATAAGATTTGAATTGTGCGGAGTGTTATATGAAGTATATAGGACAAACCGGACAATCTTCTGAAAAAAAGAGTGAAAGAACGTGTACAAGCCTCGCGACTTGGTAAAATAATCATATAATAATCAACGTTCGCACAACATTTGATCGTAAATAAACACACCTTTGACAAAACCAATAAGTTTAGAGTATTATATATGTGTGACAAGGGGAGGAAACTGGACTGTTTAGAAGCACTAGCAATGAATAAGTTGAATTTCAAACAATCAGATAATATAATCAATAAGCAAACAGATTTATCTAACTCTCCCCTTTTAGGCAGATTATGGTGAGTGATACAGAAGAACCTTCTGATTCTACAGGTCGAACTAAACGTAGGCGTACCTACGCATGGAGAAAACGGGACTTGGCAAAAAATCCCGTGAATTGGCCAGATGTTCAAGGCGCTTGCCAAGATAGGCGCCCAATTGAGTGGTTTGAAAACTTCTTAGATGAAGATGTTATTTCGTTGTTGGTGTCAGAGAGCAATAAATATGCTGTCAAAAAGAATTTGCCTGGAGACAACCACTGAAGATATGAAATGTTTCATCGGCATATTGTTGGTTAGTGGTTATTCATGGCTCCCCCGTAGAAGAATGTATTGGGAAAACTCCCCTGATACAAAGAATGAATTGATCAGCTCGGCTATGACTAGGGATAGATTTGACTTTATTTTTCGCCACCTTCATGTCAATGATAATCTGGATTTGCAAGACAAATACACAAAAGTACGCCCCCTAGTTACACTTCTAAATAAAAAGTTCTTAGAGTTTTCTCCTCTTGAAGAGCATTACAGTGTAGATGAGGCCATGATCCCCTACTATGGTAGACATGGCTGCATACAGCACATAAAAGGTAAACCTATTAGGTACGGGTTCAAAGCTTGGGTTGGTGCTACACGGTTAGGGTATGTTTTATGGATGGAACCATACCAAGTTGCTACAACTATGTGCAATCCAATATATAAAGAATTGAAGCTGGGTGCAAGCGTTGTTCTCACTTTTTGCGATGTGCTGATTTCACGTGGCTTCGACCTTCCTTACCACGTAGTTTTTGATAATTTTTTTACTGGGGCGCCCTTGCTGGAAGAGATAACAAAGAAAGGCCTTCGTTGCACTGGGACAGTTCGAGAAAACAGGACATCTAGTTGTCCTCTGATTACATCGAAGTTACTGAAAAAAAAGGAACGTGGTGCTGTCGATTACAGAACGACACATGACAACACGTTCATTATTGCTAAATGGCATGACAATAATATATTCAGTATTGCTTCTAATGCTGTAGGAATAAATCCTAAACAATCTGCCAAACGCTTCTCACAAAGTGAAAAGAGAAACATTGTCATAGAAGAACCACATATGGTGTCCATCTATAACAAATATATGGGAGGAGTGGATCGGTCTGATGAAAATATTTCACATTACCGAATTGGTATACGAGGTAAGAAATGGTACATGCCGTTGCTCACACACATGATTGATCTTGCCGAACATAATGCATGGCAGTTATATAAAATAAATCATGGAAAACTGGATCATCTTGGCTTTCGCAGAAGGGTAGCAATTGCTTTGATTGAATCAAACAGAAAAAATGCCAAAAGAGGGCCTAGCCGACCCTCCCATCATGAACATGCTGATAGTCGTAAAGACCAAATGAATCATCTGGTTATTCCTCAATCGAAGCAAACACACTGTCGTCAATGTCACAAAAAATGTTTGACACGTTGCAAGAAATGTGATGTTGGAGTGTGTGTCAAGTGTTTTGAAACATATCATTCATAAATAGTGTTAATCTAGTAAATTACATATAACAATGGATAATATAATCAATAGTTATCTAATAAACTACACTTTTTGATTACATTCTGTTTTGTCATAAATGGTCTTTTATTTCCTCTTATTATCCTACTGTCCTACATATAGGACGGCTGTTTCACTTAATTTTTTTTTCATAATTTTTTTATGTTGCATAAGATCTAATAAACTAAATAATGTAACTTTTTTCAAAATTTTCAGAAAATTTTAGTTTCAGGCTTATCTGGGTTAAATATATGGAGTTTATTAGAAAAAATATCTATTACAGGTAATTTTTGATGAAGCCTGGAGACATTAGTACTCCAGATCTTTGATAGTAACATTGACACTTAAATTATGAAGAGATTCCTTTTTAATCTGTTTAGAGGAGAATAATGTCCCAAGTTTGATTTTGCTGCCTTTTCAACAAAGGGAACATATTTCAAGGATCTAGGTAATCTTTTGGGTACAGAAATATTCAGTTGCGACAAAAGATAGGTAACATCAATAGAACCATTAACTAGTTTATAAAGAAACATAGTCTCAAGTAGCTTTCTACGGCAGAAAAGTGGTTTCATTCCGAAATGTTTTAATCGATCTTCATAACTCGGAATTATTTTTGCCAGATTACATTGGTATGTAAGGTGCCATAAAAATCGTTTCTGAATACTCTCCAGTCGTTTGATATATATATCATAGTGTGGGTTCCATACAACGCTACAGTACTCTAAGCCACAGCCTACTAATGCACAGTAAATTGCAATTTTGGTGCTAGGTTTTTTGAACTCTTTACAATTACGTATAACAAATCCCAAAGTTTTGAAACTTTTTTAACTAGGCTATCAATGTGAATATTGAATCGCAATTTGTTATCAAGAATGACGCCTAAATCTCGAATGAATCAATCTTCAGCTAGTTGAACACCGTTTATAAAATACGATCTGTCGAGCAGGGTTTTTTTCCTACTAAAACGAACTACGTTACATTTAATGATGTTCAGACTCATGCATTCTTTCTGCACCATGGAATGAGACGGTTTAAATCATCTTGCAATAATACAACATCACCAGCTGATTTTACCTTCCTATAAAATTTTAAATCGTCTGCATACAAGTGAAACTTGGAGTTATGGAAACATTTCTTGATGTCATTAATATAACAATTGAACAGGTGAGGGCCCAAGTGAGATCCCTGTGGGACCCCAGAAAAAGCAGCAAAAGGCTTAGACTTATGACCGCTGACTACTACTATAGATTTTCTATTTACTAGATAGCAATAAGTTGCCAGATATTCCAAGTATCGAGAGCTTACTCAGTAACATATCATGATTCATCTTATCAAAAGCCTTGCTAAAGTCGGTATAAATTACACCTATCGCTTGTCCTTGGTCAACCGCTTCAGCAAGATCTTCGAAAAAGGATATAAGATTAGTTGTCGTGGACCGTCCCTTAACGAAACCATGTTGTACAGAAACAATAAGCTGCTTAAAATGCCATGTTAGTGTGTCCAACTAAATTTTCAAGTAAAGTTAATTTAAGATTCGAAAACTTTTGCAAAAACATTAAGTATCGATATAGGCCTATAGTTTGTTACTGAACTGGCATCACCACTTTTAAATAAAGGTATAACGAGGGCGTTCTTCCAGTAATTAGGAAAGCTCCCGGAGTTAAGTGATTTATTTATGATAATGGAAAGAGGTATTACAAGCGCACTCGCGCATTTTACAGCAAAATACTAGGTATCCCATCCGAGCCCGGTCAAATCTTTTTAACACCCTAAAAACTTGATCTTTAGTAACAGTTAATGTTGACAGAGAATTTGTAGCAGTGTCTTCAAAGATTTCTTTTGAGGGAGTATAAGTAACTGAGTTATAAACTGAAGAGAACTGTTTAGCAAAGACGTCACATATGTTTAAACCTGTAGTTGCAACATTATTATCAGAGGTCATTTGGGCTGGATAAGTACTGCTGCCGCCTCTTTTGTGTTTAATAAATGTCCAGATTAACTTTGGATTTGTAACTATTGACGATTCTATCCGTTCCAAATATCTTTTAAAATTCAAATCATGAAGTTTAGTAGTCCTAGCTCTGAGTAGCTCAAAGGTTAGTAAGTCGCGAGGGCTACCATATTTACGATATTTGATTCGGTATTTGAATTTTTCCCTTAATAATCTAATCAAAGCTGCTGAGAACCATATAGGGTATTTGTTGTTATTTCGGGGTTTAGATCTGGGTACATGTTTTACAATTATCAAGTTAAGCAAATTATAAAAAATTGTAACCATATCATCAACAGTTGTCAATTCTTTTGCCCAAGAAATATTATTTAATTCATTAACTATTTTCTCATAGTCCGCTTTATAGAAATGATATTTGATATCACTTTTTGATATAAGATTTTCAGTAACACTAAGGGCAATGCAAAACTGTAAGGTTGGATGCAAGGAATCAACCACTGAAAGTGGGTTTTTACAAACATCTACTTGAGAAATGTTCATGGTACTTAATATTAAATCTAATATTTTGTTTTTATTATTTAAATTTTAATTATACTGAGCAAGATCATTAAGCGCCATAAAATCAGTTAGCATATTATTTAACAGGCTATTAGAGGTTTCAGCTACGAGTGCACGGTTGCTTGTTTTATTCCAGGATAAACAACTCAAGTTAAAATCTCCAGCAATAATGATCCTACCTCTATGTTTTTCTAAAACACGATTAGAATTCGTAATAAAATGATCTAAAATATATTTTTGAACTGGAGGTGGTATATTTATGTCGCAAATATATAAATGTTCGATTTCGTCTTTTTTACTACACATTTCAATTTTGACCCAAAGATCTTCACAGTTTGTCTAATGTACAGTACATTAGACAAACGAAACGATTTCAAATGATTGGATACTGCGATAAGCACACCTCCACCTTATTTTTTGTTGTGGAACCCACTACTTTCACGATCTCGTCTGTATACTACATACCGGGTATTGAATAATTCATTGTCCGATATGCTGCTATTTAACCATGTTTCTGTTAGGATTACTATGTAAAAATCATTGCACACAATATTCATGAAAAAATCTAAAGTTTTTGTTCTCAGGCAGAGCTGTTACAGATGTAGATCCAATGGCAAATAAAACACTTGAAAATTTATAGAAACACTTTATAATTGAGTAGCATAACAATATACTGTTTATAGTTTACAAAATAATAATGACCCTACTACAAACATTTGGCACTGTTTGATATAGCCTGTTTTGACACTAATAAATCAAAATAGTCATTATAACAAATGATATAATTCTATCATTGATTTATTACCTTAGATCTCTTTAAATATCCTTATTTATTTATAAATTATACATATTTACCTAAACTACATTATATTCTTATGTAGTCGTGTCCCATGGCATTCCATCCACAAAGTATGTTGCATATTCTGAAAAAGATAAAAAAAACTGCAGTATCTCCATAATATACAAAGTAATATTAATAATAAGGCTAGGCATGGTTTATAACTTAATACGCTGAAATGTCACAATATGCATAATAATGTTGCTATAATTAGTCAATGTGTTGTCTATTGGATGAATTACTCATTTAAGTATGGATTTATTTGCTGATAAACAATAAAATGTAAATAAACATCAAAATACAGACATTGAGAAACATAAGTGGTTGTTGTTTGTTTTCTCTAAGTCTTTATGTATCTAAATAAATAAATAATAGAAAATAAATATCTTCACGCAATTCCCAATACAGGGGTGGACAGAGGTCTAGTCTAGACAATTAAGTCCTTTCAACCCACCTTCCACCAAATATATTTTCCAAACTCGGGTCTCTAAACTTGAAATTCCAACCATCCAACCAATTGGCTATGGTGACTTATTTTGTATCTAAATAATTTACAATAAACTTCATAGTTTAAACTGTGAATAAAATGAATATTGAACTATTATTCAGGTTAGGTATCCAAAACAGTTAAGTGGGATGTGTCCTGATCAAAGCCTGAGAGCATTCATGATATCAGATCTGCACTTTTTTTTTATAGGAAAGGGAGGCAAATGAGCAAGCGGCTCATGTGATGGTAAGTGATTACCGCTGCTCATGAACACCTGCTATACAGAGGCATAGCAGATGCATTGCCGGCCTTGCAGTGATGATGAAATTATCTAAATGTCAAATTACTGCCACATACCGGGGGGTTGTGGGCCTCCGGTTACCTGCACTCACCAGACGAAATGCAGAAGTTTGTTAGACTTCTACTTCACGCCAGTATTCTGTGAGGTTGTGGTACTTCTGCAGTCGAGCCGGCCCATTCATGCAACAACAAAAGCTGATGCGTGGCTCTACCACTGTTAGCTCATTTTAGAATCCTCAAACCACAAAGATTAGCAGAATAAAGGTTGAATTATCTTATACCATATCCCTTTTGTAAGAGATCTTTCATCAAGGTATTCATTCCAATTAAGATGACAGACAGATTTCTTAGTTGTAGGCAATAATTCTGAAAAATATGGTAAACATTGTAAAGTTATTCTGTCAGTCGCTGCTTTCTTGGCTGAGTTATCGACATACTCATTTTCCATTATGCCTATGTGAGATTTGATTTACTGTAATGTAATTACTATATTCGTTTTGCTTAAATTTTCAAGCGATTTCAAAATGTTACACCATTTTGAAATCGCTTTAGTGTTCCTCGAAAACTCTAGGGTCATCAAGCCACATGCTGCAGTGCACTTTTTGAATCTGTTAAAATAACGAATTCATGGCAATTAACGAAATCTGAGTATGCTAACGCTTCGAAAATAGCCACCAACCCGCGTGCATTACGCAAATGTTCTGATCCATTTTAAATTTACATTGGATGTTAGCCTGAGAACCGAAAATGCCGTGCATGTTTTACAATTATTTTTTGAGCCATCTGTAAAAAGTTTGTAATATTTAGAATATTTGTTTTAGATATTTATAGCAAATTTCTTTTACATAGATAACATATAAACACGCTTCTTTCCCATAGGGGTAGGCAGATACCACTTATTTCCACTTGCTACGATCCTTACATACTTATTTCGCTTAGTCCAATTTCATTATTCCCTTCGTACATTCTCTTCGATTTAAGGTGTACTATTGACCTGGCCTTTTTTCAGGACATCCCTGATTTGGTCTCGAAACGTCCGCCTAGGTCTTCCTCTTCCTACACTTCCATTCACACTCGTCTTATACACTTTTTTCGTCAATTGTTCTTCATTCATTCTCTCGACATGATCACCAAAACCATCTTAGCATACCTTTCTCAATTTTTTTAGTCACTACATCTTCTTTCAGACCACAATGTTTCCTTATCTCACTAATACTTATCCTGTCACTCAGTTTAACTCCTATCTTACTTCTTAACGCTCTCATCTCAAGTGCATTTACTCTGCTTTCATGTTTCTTCTGCCATACCCAACTTTCACTTTCATACATGAGTGTTGGAACCAACACTCCCTCATGTACAGCCAAACGAACCATGTTAGACACCTTCTGACTGTTCATAAAGAAGTGCATAGCTCCATTCACCATGTTTCCTGCATTCACGCAATTCCCAATACAGGGGTGGACAGAGGTCTAGTCTAGACAATTAAGTCCCTTCGACCCACCTTTCACCGAAGATATTTTCCTGCATTCACTCTTCTTTTAATATCACTCTCACACTTTCCATCTCTTGTAAACTTTGAACCCTTATACACAAACTTATTCACCTGTTCAATTTGTTCATCTCCAATCACGATATTGGAGTCTGCCTCATCTCTTTCAAACCCTACATACTTCTTTCGCTTCTTTCAGATTCATCATCTTCTTCATACATGCACGTCTAGGTATCCGAGTACTCTTGACCCTCCCCTCTTCGAGCAATTTGCTCACATGGTCTTCGAAAGTTAGTCTCGGTCTACCTGCCATATTGCGAATCTCTTCGTTTCGCTTTCGGTCGGCCATGGTAAAGCCGCACATTTTACGAAGAGATCGCATCTCCACTGCATTCAACCTGCTTTTATGCTTCTTCTGGCATACCCAGGTTTCGCTGACGCACTGCATGACGTCCGATTTTTCTGAGAGGACGTCATTGGTTCCCGAAAGCACTTTATTCATTCTTAAGGCTGTCGCACCACTCCGGGTCCTTCCAACCTCTTTCCAGAAGAGTTTGGAGTTCTCCTTGAAGTTGTGCGACAACCTTTCGTCCGCTTCCATTCTACTCCTTTCACGCACTTCCTCAATCAATGCTTTCGTGTGAACTTTCTGGAGCTTATATCTTTCTTTCCTCTTCTCTCTCATATCCTTATCATTACTAGAGGCCAAGTAGTCTAACCATGCTTTCTTCTTCTTATTTACAGCTTCTTTCACTTCGTCATTCCACCATGCATCACCCTTTTTACTACTACCTCTTTTCACAGTTCCACACACGTCTTCCGCTGCACTAACCATTCCATCTCTAAGGCTCTGTCATATTTCTTCCACATTCTTTCCTGACATCAATGCTGTCCAGCTTTTCGGTTACCCTTGCTTGATATTTATCCCTAGTGTCCGCTTCCTGAAGCTTCCAGCTTCGGATGCTACCGACAGACTGTGGTTCTGGTATCGCCATCCGGTGGCGCAAACCCGCGAAGAGACCCCTAAATCTAGTAATCACTAGATAGTGATCCGTTCCCAGGTCAGCACCCCGGAACACTGGCGTATCCATCACCTGTTTTCGCAGTCGGTCATCCACCAGGAATAAATCGATCATACTTCTCTCATTCTCTCTTGTTCTAGTATACATATGGATTTTCTTGTGACTAAACATAGTGTTTGTCACAAGAAGACCCTTTTCCTTGCATACAGCCAGTATAAGCTTGCCAGCATTGTTAACCCTTTTATCGCCAAACATTCCAAGCACCGACTCGTACCCTGGCCGAGCCTAACCCTCGTTGTCATGGGTGCGCAGCTGTGTAGAATTGCAGCCCTGAAAAGGGCTGGCAGGGGTCGCCACGAGCACGCTTCTACAATGACGCCCATAGAGAAAACATTTGACGAGTAACTCATTCATTCTCAACCCACTTTCATTCTCTTTTGAATCTGTTAAGCAATTGTTCATGAACAGATCAAACAGCCACGGTGACGCTACACATCCTCGTAACACCTTTTTCGATATTAAAACATTATATGGATAAATGGGGCCTGTGTATGCCCCATTTATCCTTACACAAGCACTAGAATCCCTATAAAGAGATTGTAATGCCCGTATGAGGATACTGCTCACACCGTTCACGGATAATGCTGACCACGATTCATTCCTCACCACTCTATCATTGATCCACGAACGTGCAATAGACCTTCTGGGTTTTAGCCAGACACTTTTCGGCTATCAACCGCATGGGAAAGACCTGATCCGTACACCCCTTTCCTCTCTAAATCCCGCTTGTGCATCCCATACTCTATCATCTGTTTCATTCACAACCATTTCAATCAACACTTTCGCATACAATTTACCGACAACGCTGAGAAGGCTTATGCCGCGGTAATTTATACAGTCCTGCCGTGACCCTTTTCCCTTAGACATGATTACGGCTTTGCATGAGTCTCCCGGTACTTGCCCATTTCGCCAGCACAAATTGAAAAGGCTGGCTAGCCACTATGCCCTGTCCTATCCTATATCTCGACGGTAATCCTATCGTACCCTGCAGCCTTACCTAATCTCATACTTTTCAACGCTTTTACTATTTCATCCATGCTTATCTCACTTTCATCAACATTTATATTAACGATGGATGGTGCCGGTTGTTGTACCAGCACTTGCTCTCTTTCAAAATACTCTTTCCATCTCTGTAACACATATATATACTGATTGTACTCAGCTCCGAGGTAGCAGTTTTTCCTCTGGCTGTTTTGATGGATTTCAGAAAAACTTGATATTTGACTGGAAATCTTCAATGAGCCTCCTATCAAAATCATCCTTTCTTTCTTCATTCTGTCTTTCTTAAATGTCTCCCACAAACCTTCAATCACACCTATCTCTTCTATGACTTTAAAACTTTCTTTCAGTTTCTCTACGTATTCTTCTTTCTTTTCTTTTTCTTGTAGATTTCGAGTTTCGAATCTCGAGCCTCAATCGAGGTTTTCTTGTGACTAAACATAGTGTTTGTCACAAGAAGACCCTTTTCCTTGCATACAGCCAGTATAAGCTTGCCAGCATCGTTAACCCTTTTATCGCCAAACATTCCAAGCACCGACTCGTACCCTGGCCGAGCCTAACCCTCGTTGTCATGGGTGCGCAGCTGTGTAGAATTGCAGTCCTGAAAAGGGCTGGCAGGGGTCGCGACGAGCACGCTTCTACAATGACCCCCATAGAGAAAACATTTGACGAGTAACTCATTCATTCTCAACCCACTTTCATTCTCTTTTAAATCTGTTAAGCAATTGTTCATGAACAGATCAAACAGCCACGGTGACGCTACACATCCTCGTCTAACACCTTTTTCGATATTAAAACATTATATGGATAAATGGGGCAGTGTATGCCCCATTTATCCTTACACAAGCACTAGAATCCCTATAAAGAGATTGTAATGCCCGTATGAGGATACTGCTCACACCGTTCACGGATAATGCTGACCACGATTCATTCCTCACCACTCTATCATTGATCCACGAACGTGCAATAGACCTTCTGGGTTTTAGCCAGACACTTTTCGGCTATCAACCGCATGGGAAAGACCTGATCCGTACACCCCTTTCCTCTCTAAATCCCGCTTGTGCATCCCATACTCTATCATCTGTTTCATTCACAACCATTTCAATCAACACTTTCGCATACAATTTACCGACAACGCTGAGAAGGCTTATGCCGCGGTAATTTATACAGTCCTGCCGTGACCCTTTTCCCTTAGACATGATTACGGCTTTGCATGAGTCTCCCGGTACTTGCCCATTTCGCCAGCACAAATTGAAAAGGCTGGCTAGCCACTATGCCCTGTCCTATCCTATATCTCGACGGTAATCCTATCGTACCCTGCAGCCTTACCTAATCTCATACTTTTCAACGCTTTTACTATTTCATCCATGCTTATCTCACTTTCATCAACATTTATATTAACGATGGATGGTGCCGGTTGTTGTACCAGCACTTGCTCTCTTTCAAAATACTCTTTCCATCTCTGTAACACATATATGTACTGATTGTACTCAGCTCCGAGGTAGCAGTTTTTCCTCTGGCTGTTTTGATGGATTTCCAGAAAAACTTGATATTTGACTGGAAATCTTCAATGAGCCTCCTATCAAAATCATCCTTTCTTTCTTCATTCTGTCTTTCTTAAATGTCTCCCACAAACCTTCAATCACACCTATCTCTTCTATGACTTTAAAACTTTCTTTCAGTTTCTCTACGTATTCTTCTTTCTTTTCTTTTTCTTGTAGATTTCCGAGTTTCGAATCTCCGAGCCTCAATCGAGGTTTTCTTGTAGAAAACCTCGATTGAGGCGCCCGAAATGCGTCATCATAGACGATGATGATGCAATCACCCGTGTCTATAATGCGTATGAGACCCCGCCTCCTACGTACATTCACACATACACCGACACAATCCGCGTCCTGCCGCTTACACAACCTCGCCATCGTCACAATTTCACGACTAGCACGAGATTTTCCCGTGGTCGTAGTCGTCATTGACTGGCAATATCATAAGGCGATCCGAGAGGAGATTTTCCTCCAAGCAACTGGGACCCTCGAATCGTATGGCCCCATGTCGGAAGTCTTCTCTTTCGTTTTAGGGTACGCAGCGCTTCGATGCAGCAGCGATCATCAAAACCAAACTTCTAACTTGCGAGTCTCTGTCCTCACAAGTCTCTTTAGATGAAGCTGTAAAGGCCTCCGGGCCAACAGCATCCCGTGGATGGTTTTAGTCGGTATGCTTCTCTTTCTGAGATTCGAGCCCGACACTGTTCGTTCCGGTGGCCCCCCGGCCAGGGAACGTTCGTGCAACATTTCCTCCACGGTTATCAAAAAAAAATTCCTTAAAAGTTCTAGCTGGAATGGCTGGGGTGTACATCACGTTTACTTACGATGTTTCAATGATGATGACGAGCTGTCAAACACACCTTAGTTAAATAGATAAAATTCAAATCTCAGCGGAAAAATCTTGCCTTAAATGTAAATCAATTGACAACAACGAAGGGATTCAAAATTAAACAGGTTCCAAAATATAAGTTACGGACCCTACAGGCGGCGGAAAAAAATACCTTTACTCATTAAAGTACATGAATAGCTTTACGAAGTACCGATGTACCAAAGTAGACAGCTTAACATATACTTCTTAGATAAGTGGGTTAGCAGTGTAGATCTCTCAAAAGCCATCCAATTTTCATTCGAATAAGTAGATACCAAGAGAAGTAGCTATATTAAGAAAGTGTTAAAAGAATTTTTTTTTCAGTAAGGGATACTCATCCTAACTTACCTGTCCAGTTGTTGCGATATGGTATACGGGTATGCGACCCCTGCTTCCCTAGCTATTACTGTCCTATCCCTTGCCTTCCTGGACGGTAATATCCTACCTTTCTTAATTCCCACCCTAACATACCAATCTTCCTTTTCACACAACCTATCCTTCCCTTTCCTTATTCCTTCTGTGTCCGCCAATCCAACATCTGCCGCGCGGATGGATGCATGGCTAGGGGCAAGCCTAGTCGTTAGAGTGCCACACTGTCCTGGGACCGGGCGACCCAGAATTAGGCTAGCCTTAACCTGGCATGCGGGGCTCTGCTGGGGTGGACAAACCTTTCCCTTGCTATTCGTGGGATCGCAATGGAGAATTTTACTAACCAAAATGGCGGCGATGTGGTTCGCCACCCATCACATCTCATTTCTCGCGGGGGCGAAAAGCGGCCCACGGAGAGTCGCTTCGCTACGTTGAATGTAAGAGGAGGAATGGGTGGTAAGGTAGATGAAGTATGTCAGATGATGGATGAACGATGCATAGATATCCCGTGCATGAACGAAACCAAGAGGAAAGGATGTGACACCACGGTTCATAGTCCCTACACGGCATACTGGTCGGAAGTCCCCCAAACCAGCCGAGGCTGTCAGGGAGTTGGTGTGATTCTTTCCTCTCAAATAGTTGAATGTGTGATGGAGCATGAATGTGTAAGCCCAAGACTCCTCTGGATGAGGTTAAAAGTTGGACTCACTCGCTTGGGGTCTATGCTCCGACGGATCTGCGCGGAGGTGAGTCATTAAAAGTCCAACAAGAGAGAGAGAGGAATTTTGAGATATCATGAGAGGTCTTGACTAAATGCGGAGAAAATGAACAGATTGTGATGTTAGGGGACTTTAAAGGGTGGGTTGGAGTAAAGCGTGAAGGGAATGAAAATGGGAGAAGCCTGTTGGAAATATGCTTGGAATGGAATCTGTGTGTGACTAATACAATGTTTGTTCAAAAAAGATCCATTTGTATACAAGAGATGAGGGTGTGTCTAGAAGTATGATTGATTTTGTAATTGTGGACGAAAGACTGAGGAAGAAAGTGCTAGACACTTGTCACAGACCACTTCCTGGTCATAGCACGAATGCATGGCTTCTTTAAACGGTGGCGACACCGAGAAGCCAAGCCTAAAAGGGTTTTGGACAGAATAAAAGTGGAAAATCTACAAGAAAAAGAAAAGAAAGAAGAATACGTAGAGAAACTGAAAGAAAGTTTTAAAGTCATAGAAGAGATAGGTGTGATTGAAGGTTTGTGGGAGACATTTAAGAAAGACAGAATGAAGAAAGAAAGGATGATTTTGATAGGAGGCTCATTGAAGATTTCCAGTCAAATATCAAGTTTTTCTGGAAATCCATCAAAACAGCCAGAGGAAAAACTGCTACGTCGGAGCTGAGTACAATCAGTACATATATGTGTTACAGAGATGGAAAGAGTATTTTGAAAGAGAGGAAGTGCTGGTACAACAACCGGCACCATCCATCGTTAATATAAATGTTGATGAAAGTGAGATAAGCATGGATGAAATAGTAAAAGCGTTGAAAAGTATGAGATTAGGTAAGGCTGCAGGGTACGATAGGATTACCGTCGAGATATAGGATAGGACAGGGCATAGTGGCTAGTCAGCCTTTTCAATTTGTGCTGGCGAAATGGGCAAGTACCGGGAGACTCATGCAAAGCCGTAATCATGTCTAAGGGAAAAGGGTCACGGCAGGACTGTATAAATTACCGCGGCATAAGCCTTCTCAGCGTTGTCGGTAAATTGTATGCGAAAGTGTTGATTGAAATGGTTGTGAATGAAACAGATGATAGAGTATGGGATGCACAAGCGGGATTTAGAGAGGGAAAGGGGTGTACGGATCAGGTCTTTCCCATGCGGTTGATAGCCGAAAAGTGTCTGGCTAAAACCCAGAAGGTCTATTGCACGTTCGTGGATCAATGATAGAGTGGTGAGGAATGAATCGTGGTCAGCATTATCCGTGAACGGTGTGAGCAGTATCCTCATACGGGCATTACAATCTCTTTATAGGGATTCTAGTGCTTGTGTAAGGATAAATGGGGCATACACTGCCCCATTTATCCATATAATGTTTTAATATCGAAAAAGGTGTTAGACGAGGATGTGTAGCGTCACCGTGGCTGTTTGATCTGTTCATGAACAATTGCTTAACAGATTTAAAAGAGAATGAAAGTGGGTTGAGAATGAATGAGTTACTCGTCAAATGTTTTCTCTATGGGGGTCATTGTAGAAGCGTGCTCGTCGCGACCCCTGCCAGCCCTTTTCAGGACTGCAATTCTACACAGCTGCGCACCCATGACAACGAGGGTTAGGGCGTCCCCCCAAGGCGACGCACACCAGTTCGTCCCCGTTGGTGTGAAATGCAGCGCGCAAAGCGGCGATGGGGACCGCCACCCGTCACGCACAGCCCGACACGGTGGAAGGTGGAGGACGGAGTGCAGAGTTGGCACGTGGAATGTTAGAGGAGGAATGAGCGCCTGCCAGGGAGTGGGGGTGCTGCTGTCGTCGCGGTTGGTCGATGTTATGACTGAATATAAGGTTGTGAACTCGAGACTTCTCTGGGTTCGCTTTAAATTGGGACTGACGAAGTTATTCCTTTTGGCTGTTTATGCGCCGGTAGCTTCGTCGTCCAGAGCAGAGCTGGAGGAGTTTAGGGAGAATGTAAGAGAAGTTCTAGACTTGGTTAGAGGAAACGAAAGAATTGTTGTATGTGGTGATTTGAATGGATGGGTTGGTACCGCTCGGCCAGGGTACGAGTCGGTGCTTGGAATGTTTGGCGATAAAAGGGTTAACGATGCTGGCAAGCTTATACTGGCTGTATGCAAGGAAAAGGGTCTTCTTGTGACAAACACTATGTTTAGTCACAAGAAAATCCATATGTATACTAGAACAAGAGAGAATGAGAGAAGTATGATCGATTTATTCCTGGTGGATGACCGACTGCGAAAACAGGTGATGGATACGCCAGTGTTCCGGGGTGCTGACCTGGGAACGGATCACTATCTAGTGATTACTAGATTTAGGGGTCTCTTCGCGGGTTTGCGCCACCGGATGGCGATACCAGAACCACAGTCTGTCGGTAGCATCCGAAGCTGGAAGCTTCAGGAAGCGGACACTAGGGATAAATATCAAGCAAGGGTAACCGAAAAGCTGGACAGCATTGATGTCAGGAAAGAATGTGTGGAAGAAATATGACAGAGCCTTAGAGATGGAATGGTTAGTGCAGCGGAAGACGTGTGTGGAACTGTGAAAAGAGGTAGTAGTAAAAAGGGTGATGCATGGTGGAATGACGAAGTGAAAGAAGCTGTAAATAAGAAGAAGAAAGCATGGTTAGACTACTTGGCCTCTAGTAATGATAAGGATATGAGAGAGAAGAGGAAAGAAAGATATAAGCTCCAGAAAGTTCACACGAAAGCATTGATTGAGGAAGTGCGTGAAAGGAGTAGAATGGAAGCGGACGAAGGTTGTCGCACAACTTCAAGGAGAACTCAAACTCTTCTGGAAAGAGGTTGGAAGGACCCGGAGTGGTGCGACAGCCTTAAGAATGAATAAAGTGCTTTCGGGAACCAATGACGTCCTCTCAGAAAAATCGGACGTCATGCAGTGCGTCAGCGAAACCTGGGTATGCCAGAAGAAGCATAAAAGCAGGTTGAATGCAGTGGAGATGCGATCTCTTCGTAAAATGTGCGGCTTTACCATGGCCGACCGAAAGCGAAACGAAGAGATTCGCAATATGGCAGGTAGACCGAGACTAACTTTCGAAGACCATGTGAGCAAATTGCTCGAAGAGGGGAGGGTCAAGAGTACTCGGATACCTAGACGTGCATGTATGAAGAAGATGATGAATCTGAAAGAAGCGAAAGAAGTATGTAGGGTTTGAAAGAGATAAGGCAGACTGCAATATCGTGATTGGAGATGAACAAATTGAACAGGTGAATAAGTTTGTGTATAAGGGTTCAAAGTTTACAAGAGATGGAAAGTGTGAGAGTGATATTAAAAGAAGAGTGAATGAAGGAAAATATCTTCGGTGAAAGGTGGGTCGAAGGGACTTAATTGTCTAGACTCGACCTCTGTCTACCCCTGTATTGGGAATTGCGTGAATGAAGGAAACATGGTGAATGGAGCTATGCACTTCTTTATGAACAGTCAGAAGGTGTCTAACATGGTTCGTTTGGCTGTACATGAGGGAGTGTTGGTTCCAACACTCATGTATGGAAGTGAAAGTTGGGTATGGCAGAAGAAACATGAAAGCAGAGTAAATGCACTTGAGATGAGAGCGTTAAGAAGTAAGATAGGAGTTAAACTGAGTGACAGGATAAGTATTAGTGAGATAAGGAAACATTGTGGTCTGAAAGAAGATGTAGTGACTAAAAAAATTGAGAAAGGTATGCTAAGATGGTTTTGGTGATCATGTCGAGAGAATGAATGAAGAACAATTGACGAAAAAAGTGTATAAGACGAGTGTGAATGGAAGTGTAGGAAGAGGAAGACCTAGGCGGACGTTTCGAGACCAAATCAGGGATGTCCTGAAAAAAGGCCAGGTCAATAGTACACCTTAAATCGAAGAGAATGTATGAA